>JASANF010004006.1:0-38784 GCA_030248245.1 Trissonchulus sp. WLG1_4 | reverse complement strand
GATTGGTTTTAACCCATTTGATTCAGGTCATTGCGGTTGTCGTCAGTACATATCCGTACGTGACCTGAATCAGGGATTGTTTTAGGTGTTGGCGGCCTTATTCTCTTGCCTGCCTGCCTTACATCTGTTCCTATTTTGTTTTTTTCTATTTAATTTTGCAATAATATATATTTTATAACTCTGCAAATTGGGTAATGTCTGCTCCTACCTTAAAAAAGGCCAATACCCGTTCCAATTCTGTCTCTGGCCAAGCTGAAACATCTGAAAAGCTCACGCCAAAATCCAAAGCTGCGAATTCGGCTACATGCGTCGCTTGTTCAGATGCTGTTGTTGCAAGTCAAGATGCGCTTGAATGCGATCTTTGCCAGTCGTGGTGTCATATGATTTGCCCCAAGTCCAAATCCCAGAATTTTTCCAAAACTATTCTCCAGGCGAAGATACCTGGGACTCACTTTCCTGGTTTTGTATAAACTGTCGCCATTTGAAAAACAAAGCTCTTCTTGCTTTGGCCGAACGTGGCAAAAGCAACGAGGAGTTTGAAGTCAAATATATTACTAAGTTTTCCGAGCTCCAGAGTCAGATTGACGAACTTCGCCTAAAAGTTGCCAATTCCTCCTTTGGCAATACCAACGGCGCTACCGCCGGTCTTTCAAAACTCGACCTACAAGCCGAGATCGAAGAAGCCCTCGAAAAAAATCGCAAAAAACTTAATCTCGTGCTGGTGGGTTTGCCCGAGTCCGCCGCTCCAGATGTCCGCTGTTCTGGTGATCGGGATTTCGTTCATCACATGTGCGAAAAAATTGGGATTGACCGGTCTGATATTACGGATATTTTCCGAGACGGAAAAATTCGGGAAGCCTCTGGTAATTCGCAGTATGCCCGTATTATAAAAATAAAGTTCACGCAAATGCATTCGCGACTCAAATTTTTGGAAAACTTCAAGACGTCCAAGGATGCCAGTGATCCTCGAGGATGCTACGTGCGTCCAGACATGACCTTCCGTGAACGAAATGCTGATCGCTTGCTAAAGCAAGAGCTCCATTTGAGAAGACTTACGGATCCTGACCTGATAATTCGCAATGGAATTATTATCAAACGTCCGCCCCCACGTCAAGCTCTCACTGCTACGTAGGGTTTTTGCCTGCCCACTGTTGGAACTAAAAACTGTAGTAAACCTGCTGTTTGTCCTAAGTCTGTTAATCATGTTCTTATTGAATGCTATTATTGTAATGCTAGAAGCCTCCAGAACAAACTAACTGAGTTTCGTTTATTAGTTTCAACCTGTACTCCTAAAATTCTCTGTGTAACTGAAACTTGGCTGTCAGAAAACGTTCAGGACTCAGTTTTTGGCCTCCCTGAATATTCAATTGTCAGAAAAGACCGCAACAGCCGAGGCGGTGGGGTCGCAATTTTTATTCATAATAGTATAAAATTTCACCGGTTAGATTTCCCAAGACATTTATGCGAAGTTGAGATTTGTGCTGTTGATCTAGTTCTGTCTAATTTATCTGTTCGGATTGTTTGTGCTTACAATGCCCCTGGATTTCCTGTTTTTTATGATTTATTGGAGTGCTTAAAATTTTCTGTTAGTAATTGTTCCTCTTTCATTATATGTGGAGATTTCAATTTGTCTAAAATTGGGTGGGATCCCCCAACTGCTCCAGCCGGTAAAGCCTCTGATTTTTTAAATTTTGTTCTAGATGAAGGGCTAGTCCAAGTTGTGCAAGAGCCTACCCATGTAGCTGGCAACATTCTTGATTTAATTTTACTGTCTGATGAATCACTGATACATGAAGTCACTATCTCGCAGCCACTGTCCTTGTCCGATCACTTTTCTCTTTAGTTTAAAATTAATGCTCCGTCTCTTCCCGTTTACTCTCCCATCAGGTATGATTATACCAAATGCTCTGCTGCCAAAAGCTTTCTTGCTCACCTAAATTGGGATTTTATTTTCGGGCCAGCAGATGACGCTGAATCTCATTGGAGCGAATTTGTGACGGCACTCAAATACTCTATTGAACATTGTGTGCCGTTGCTAAACAACTCAGGTACTCGTTTTCGACATCCGTTTCCTTTGTCGAATTCCAGTCGAGAGGCACTGTCTCTTAAGCGACGTCTGTGGAAAAAGTATCGTAGAAGCAATCGTCCTGAATATAAGCATGCCTTTTATCGTATTTGTAGATTCTGCCGGCGTTCCATATATTCTGATAGAATTCGCTATGAGACAAACTTGAGCCATTGTCACTCGTACAAAGGTTTCTATAATTACGTTAAATCATCTCTTCGACGCAATGAAGCTATACCGACACTCCAGAATTCTGATGGTAATTTGTTTGACTCCGATCAGCTAAAGGCTGGGTTGCTTAATAATTTTTTCAGCTCTGTATTTACTGCCGACAATAATTCACTGCCACCGTTTCATTCTCGCTCATTGGCCCAGCTGTCTGAAGTATCTTTTACCCCTGCTATAGTCCGAAAAGCTCTTACTGGTGTTTCTAATAGCTTTGCGTGTGGCAGCGATGACATCCCATCGATCTTCATCAAACAAGTGGCAGATGCAATCGTGGACCCGCTATGCCGCCTTTTCCGCTTCTGCTTCTATACGTGTAAACTTCCCCAACAATGGCTGGACGCTATTATCGTTCCTGTATTTAAAGGAAAGGGTAAGAGTTGTGATCCGAACAACTATAGGCCCATTTCTCTTACAAGTGTCGTTTGCAAGGTAATGGAACGGTGTGTTAAAAATCAAATTTTAGATTTTCTTCGTGAAAACTGTCTTCTGTCGCCAAATCAGCATGGGTTCCTGTCACATCGTTCAACGCTTTCAGGACTTCTTGGCTGTCTCAATAATTGGACCATGGCTCTCGAAAGTGGAAACTCGGTCGATGTTGTATATTTTGATCTGGCTAAAGCGTTCGATTCTGTCGTACACTCGAAGCTACTGTTGAAGTGTGCTTGTTATGGATTATCGGGCGAGTTACTCAGTTTCATTCAAAATTTTCTATCAAATCGACGTCAACGGGTAAAGGTTAACGCTTGCTTATCTGAATGGCAACCGGTGCTTAGCGGCGTACCCCAAGGCTCTGTCCTAGGTCCGTTACTATTTCTTCTGTATATCAATGATGCTGTCGATATATGTTCTTCTTCTACTATGGCACTTTTTGCGGATGATACAAAATTGTATGGGTTGGTTAATAGAGGCCTTGGTTTATCTGCTAACCTACAAATGGATATAAGTTCATTCTATGACTGGACCCAGTCGTGGCAGTTGACAATTCATCCAGATAAAAGTCATATTCTACGAATAGGGATGGGTATTCGCCATTTTGGTCAGTCCCCATACTTGCTAGGTACTTCTCCATTATCTGCGGTCCCTGTTATTAAAGATTTAGGAGTGTTTGTTTCTCATGACCTCAGCTTCTCTCATCATTGCTCCACAATTTTAGTAAAAGCGTCTCAGATAGTGGGAATGATCCTACATGCATTTGTTTGTCGTGACGTTCAGTTTATGGTTCGTCTATTTACTAGTCGTATTCGGCCAATACTAGAGTATAATTGTGAAATCTGGTCGCCAACCTATTTAAAAGACATTGATTTGATTGAGTCGATTCAACGTTCCTTTACACGAAGAATGGCTGATATTTCAGATTGTAGCTATGTCGACCACCTCCAGCATTGTAAACTGCAATCATTAGAACTTCGTAGATGCTTGAGAGACTTGCGTTTGGTCTACAAGATTTGTCACGGCCTCATTGATCTGGAGTTTGATTATTTTTTTATTTTAGCCCCGTACGCCAACATCAGAGGTCACAGAGATAAACTGTATCCAAAGAGAGCTCACACAAGGCGTTGCCTTAGTAGCTTTGCTTTTAGAGTAGTTCATATTTGGAACAGCTTACCCGACGATGTTATCCAAAGTTCGTCTTTTCCTATTTTCAAACGCCGACTTTACACTTTGTCTGGAACAGAATTTTTTACCCCCTTCCTACGTGGGCGGGCTTTAAAAAACCCTTAGGTTTTTGCCCGCAAACTATAAAATGAGAACATGATGCTTTTCTTTTTTTTTACATGTTCGGTATATACTGTGCTATGATTTATTTCAGAACTTTTTTGCTTTCAATTGTATTTGGTATTTGCTTACTAACAAATATTGACGCATCCCCTTCCGAGCCCCCAGTGCTGTGCGAACACGGGATGGGACCCGTGCACATGAATTGGCTGCAGGAAGGTGATGGGCCAAGGCGGTGCCCTAGACATTAAAGTCTGAGGGCAGCTTCGCCTATATTTGAGCTTATCCCCGCGCATATAATTGTATATATCCCAGATTATATATACAAAGTCTTCTGTCACGTTTTATTTAGGTTATTAATATTCTATCCTGGTTTTCTTTCGTTTATTTGTTCAATCCTCCCTACAATGTCTAGTGGCAAAGCTGGACACGCAGGTCGTGCAGGCAAACAGAAATCAGAGCGTGTTTATATCGATAAAAAAAAACTTTTATATGTTCGGTCAACAGTTCGTACATAGCTTGGCACAGTATCCGTCTGCATCCTGTTACTGTACACCGGGTGGTGGAGGGCATATTTTTTACTAACATTTACTAACATCGTGTTTGTGTTTTGTTTTTTTGTTTGTTTGTTTTTGTTCGTGTGTTTCTGTGTGGTCTTCTTTTCTGGTTCGTTTGCGTTCTTGTGAGCTTTGTTTCGATGTTATGCGTTTGCGTCGGATGGGTTGTGGTGCGGTTGCTGTGGCGGTGGTGTGGTTGTGGTAGGGTTGTTGGGTGGTGTGTTGGTTGTTGCTGTGGTGTTTGTGTGGTGTTGTGGTTGGTGGCTTGGGGCGGGTTGGGGAGTGTGTGATGGTGTGGGTGGTTGCGTTGCGTGGGGCTGTTGGGGTTGTTGAGTGTGTTTTGTGTTGTGTGGTGTGTCGGGGGAGTTTGATGTGTGCGTTTGTATTGTTAGTTTAGTGTGTGGTGTGGCGTGGGTGTTTTGCGGGTTTTGTGTGGGTTTTTGTTGTGTTTTTTTTTTTGGTGGTTTTTGTTTATGGAGTTTGAGTGAGTGTGGGGGTTTTGGTTTGATTTGTTGGGTTTTGTGTTGGATGTTGAGAGTTGGTTGAGAATGGTAAGGGAATTTGGGTGGAGTCTGAGGGCGGTGAGGGTGAGGGAGAGAGTGTGGTGAGAGTAGGTTGTAAGAGGGAGTTGTGATGATATGTATGTGTCGTGATGTGATTTGTTTTGCTGCTTGGAATATGAGAGATTTTTTTTTTTTTTTGGGTCGTTGTTGGTGTTGTATTGTGTTGTGGCTGTTGCGGCGTGAGGGGTGTGTTTCTTTGTTTAATTTGTGTTGGGTTGTTTTTTTTTTTTTTTTTTGTGTTTTTTGGGTTTCTGTGGGTTTAGCCTGTTTTATGGTTGCAAGTATTGGATATATTTTTGTTGTTTTTGGTGTTTTTGTTGTTTGACAGAAAGGACTGAAAGTGAAGGTGAAGATTTCGGAGATGCGTCCTGGCTGACTTGCACAAAATAAATGCTCAGCTGCAAGAAAATATTGAAAAGCTGTGAGTGGGTGATGTGCTTAGAATAGAGTGCCTTTGCGTAGAATAGAGGGTTTTGTTGTGTAGAATATATAGGTGCTTTTCATAGTAATATATATATATATGTATGGTTTATATCCTTTGCCCTTTGCGCAGAATAGCAGGTCCTTTTGTAGAACAGAGCCCTTTGCGTAGAATAGTGGAGAGGAAATTTAAAGTATATTATTATTGTTTGTGATAGGGTAGGGACTAAGTAACTAGTTCGTTAGCATCAATGGCCTGGTGTCAGGGTTTTTTTTCAAAATCGGCACTGTGTAAATGTTGTGTAAATTAAGAATTTGCTGTGTAAATTAAGGGTATGTTGTGTAAATTTTTAAAAGTGAGTATTTTAGCATTTTTTAGGTAAAAATTGACCGTTTTTTCACGTGAAAAGTAATATTTCGACTTTGAGACTCGAACTACATACGAAAATAAAAAATGAGATAATTGAAAATTTTTGCGTTTTTGTCAGTTCAAGTATCCGACACGCCAGGGCAAGCCCCCCCTAAAATTTCGAAAAATCTGAAACAAGCCTTAACACCCAGGCCGAGACCCCGTGTACATGCATGGTTTACACAGATAGAGAGTTGTTCTATCAGCCAGATCCTACTCATTTTTTCAAATCCTGGTGTAAAACTTTTACAGTAGTTTGACGTAGGACAAGAAATCGCACAGACAGGCTCAGCGTGGCTGATTTTTCACTGTCAACTTTCAAATGCATAAAAACGAATGCTAAAATAAAAAAAATCATAAGCCGTTTAAGAGCAGAAACTGAAAATTTTTTGTTTTGGGGTCAAAAATTAGACTTGATTTTGTTAGGACAAAGAGGTCACAGGCACAAATCGCCACTTCGCGAATTTTTGTAATTTTTACAACCAAAATAGGCCGTATCACCAACTTTTGGGGCAAAATGGGGCTGTGTAAATCAGTGTGTATTTTTATTTTTTGCTGTGTAAATTAGGCGGCCGATGTGTAAATACACCCCATTTTACACAAAAAAACCCTGCCTGGTGTATATAATATATATTCGTATTTATTTTGTTTGTTTGTTTTTTAGCCAAGAACGATACGACACCACTTTGCAGACCCTGAAATTGGAAGAGAAAGAATCGAAGGAGATGGCAGATTTCCATCAAAAAGAACTGACGCTATTGCAAGAACATGTGGCACAGTTGGAGGTATGATGTGGGTTATTCACAGTGCAGTTTTAACTTTATCAAAACTAGTCCAGTTCAAGACTGCGTCAAATATTTTAATAGACCAAGGTTGGGCACCGAAAACCAACAAAAGTCACCGGAAAGACGGGTTTTTATCGTTGCTTTTCGACTTCGTGTCAAATTGGATCAATTTAACGGCACAAGGTTTATGTGAGTAATGAATTTGATCAGTAATCCATTAATTTTAGGCGGAACTAAAGGATGGCGGAGCGAAACCAGCGGAGAAAACAAATGATACCAAAAGTGCCGGAGATATGGCGGTAGTGAACAGCCCAGCGCCCAAGGAAGCCGGGGACCCAGAGGCCAATTGGATTGCTGAAAAAGTGCAAATGGAATTGGAAATGGTTGGTGGTATTTTGTGGAAATGGAAATTTCAGGAAAGTTGCCAAAAAACGACGACTGAGATTCCTCATTTTTTCTGACATTTCGCAATAATACTGTTGTGAAAAATTGATACCTATAGAAACACATAATCAGTGGATAAATTAATTGGTTTGCGGGATAAACAGGAATATATACTGGTTATAGTTACCCCCGCTACATCGATGAAGTAAGTAATATTAAGGTTAAGGTACTTTTTTATTTTTATAAAGGGGGAATAATATTTTCTCTGTTCCAGGAATCACTGAAGAAACGAGCTGAGCATGCGGAAAAAGACGTGGCGGATTACGAGTGGATGATTGAGGTGGATCGTAAAAAGTTCTCACGAGAAATATCCGGCTTACGCGAGCGCGTGCGAGAATTGGAGCTGGTGGTGCCGGAAGAAACTGCCGAGGCGACGTATTTATTAATTTTAATTAATTTATTTAATAATTAATATTTTGTGAAATTTATATATATATATATATATATATATATATATATATCAGGGTTTTTTTTTCAAATCCGAGACTGCGTCTATTTTGCGTCCCGCTCAAAAAAATTGCGTCCCACAAAATGACCGTGCGTCCCGGTGGGACCGTGCTTTTTATCGGTATATTCAATACGTTATTCACGTTATTGACATTCTCGGTGACCGACCCTCGCCATTTCGCCAATAACAGAAACAGTAGCGTAGCCACAAAAATTTTACAACTAGAATTCTTTCTAGAGTTTTTGGAATGACGTGTAAAATGTACGTTTTAGACAACCTGAAATTGCATTCCAACCGCCAGATTACCAAGTCGCTAAGTTGTAGAGGTCTGGGGGCAGGAGCGATAATGATTTCTCTTGGTCAGTTTCGTATTGCTCTGTAGATAAGTGTCAATCTCTACATATAGGCGGTAGTAACCCTAAGCAGTGCTACTTCTTAAATGGATCGGCTCTTACTCAAGTTTCTAACTGTAAAGATTTAGGGGTTATTGTTCAAGATAATCTAAAATTTTCACTGCATATTTCGACCGTTATTAAAAAAGCCACAATTCAACTAAATTTATTGAAGCGCGGAGTGGTTTCTAAAGATCCCATTATACTAACCGGCCTATACAAGACATATGTTCTGCCCACGTTGGAATATGCTAGTGAAGTTTGGAGTCCTTCATATTTGGGAGAAATTGAGAAGTTGGAAAAAGTTCAAAGATTTTTTTACGCGATCGGTGCCCATATGTATGGGTGCTTCTTATGATAAACGTTGTAAATTGTTAAAACTTGAAAGCTTACAAAAAAGACGCACCTGTAGAGATTTGGTTATGACTTACAAGATCCTCAATTCGTATACTATTCTAAATTCACGAGACTTTTTTGAATTGGTTGGTAATTCAAAGACTAGAGGTCATTCAAAGAGACTACTTCTACCAAAATTTTCAACGCTATGGCGCAAGCACTTTTTATCTTTAAGGGTTATTAAAGTTTGGAACAGCTTATCAGAATATACTGTCTCAGCTAATAATTTAGATATTTTTATAAAAGAACTTAAATTCTCTAGAATTGCTTGATACGAGATACCTTTTGTAACGTATATATTATATGTGTTGCGACTAAGCTAATTTTTGTTTTCATGTTTTCTCGCATTTCCTGTTTGTTTTTGTTATAGTTACTGAAAGTCTGAATTGTTATATTAAAAATTTAACTGTAATCCAATAATCTGGCGTATTTCTCTGAATAAAATTTTTGTTGTTTTTTGTTTTGTTGTTGTTATGTATACACATATTGTTTTACGTATCACCTTTTGCAACATATATATATAAATTCACACGAATGCAAACGTAACGTACATATATACAAGCACAAACGTGCTAGTTAGTAGCCACGAAAAAAGCACAACTTTTCCGGTACTCAAAGTAATAAAAAAGCAAACTAGAACTCAAAAAATGACTAAACTTCCGGCAAAGTTTACGCGTCGACTCAAAGTAACTAAATAGTAGCGTGCAATTTTAATATTCGCTTGCCGGATTTCGATTATGTTGGGGGGAGTTCTAAAAAAAATAAAATCAGGTGACCAGGTGGTTTTTAGAATTTATCGGTTCTTGAAGTTAGAAATCACTTTGAAGTCTAACTCATCCACGAGCAGACACAAAAAACGTTTTCTAGTCTTGGAATTGCTTAAGAACAAAATGATATGGCCAAGGACAAGACCAAGGACAATAAGGCAAGACAAGGACACAAACGAAAAAGTTGAAATCTAGGAGGGGAGTTCTCTCTTATTTCCAAACCCCTTAGGTGCATACGTATATAAATAAACACAATCTACGTACGAATGCACTATTGCAGCATAATTTGGAGTCTTTTGGCGTAGGTGGAACAAAAGCAGCCATTTTACCATCTGTCACTGGGGTGTGACTTTTTATTCGACCCCCAACATCTGCTTAATTATCGGCAGTATAGGCCCTATTATCACCAGTGACTAATTTTCTTGAACCGTCTTACGCTAGCTTGCTAAGACATGAGCCATCTGAACTTTTATCAGTTCGCATTGTGTGAAAGACGACGAAAAAAACTACAACACACCTGCGTATTGGAGTCCCCAATTTCGAAACCTGTTGCATCTATGCTTCAGCAGATTGTTGAGATTCGAACTCAGGCTATTCAGATCCGAAAAACAACACACACGCATTTTAACAACAAATTTTGCAACGTTGACATGATTTGCAACGCGTTTTCGCGTAAATTACATATGTACGACTGTAGCTTGATGCAAATGCTATTTTTTAGCAAATTACACTACAAATAAAAAAGTTGTGGCGGAACGTAGAAACATACAAACAAACATATCCCTGGCAAAAAGTTTAGGATCCTCCCTGTATGGGGGGGGGGGGCCCGCCCCTTCTTTCCTCTTCCTCTTGGCCGGTCGTGGGTATACTATATATATATATATATATATATATATATATATATATATATATATATATATATATATATATATATATATATATATATATATATATATATATATATATATATATATATATATATATATATATATATATATATATATATATATATATATATATATATATATATATATATATATATTTATATTTGTGTGGAAATTATGAAGGGGAAAGTTTTCTTGGAGTTGCTTGGCGTTTGGAGCAGAGGAAAACTTGGTTTGGAATCTCTACAGAACCAAACTTTGGTGAACTTATTCGATTCTGTCTGAGTTACATAGAGTTAGACTCCTGCTTACGAAATACAAAATATTCATAATAATTACTCTACCGTTATTTCACTCTAAGCTAATGCGCTTTCTCTAAAACTTTCAAAGCGACCCACAAATTCACATGGGCTTACATATAGAATATGTACATGTGTATAGCTGATATTAGCCTAATTATCAGTTGACAAACGTCATAACCATTGAAGCTATGAATTTCAAAAAAGTGGACTTTGAATGTGACGCCAGGGAAATAGACCCAGGCCGTGTCAGTCAAGCCAAACTGGACATGGGCTTATGTTTAATGGTATTCACCAAAATGAAATCAGTTCAGTAAACCCAAAAGGGGGGTTTAATTTCGACTTAATATAATCGGAGGTTCTCTCACAGATAGTACTTTGTCTGGTCTCGTTGGGGGTTCATTTGACGTCTACGTACAAAATTTTAGTACGTACTGATACCTGGTCTCAGATCTGATCTACTGTTATTCTAATGATAATCTAATGCAGTGGCGGATCTAGGAATTTTTCATGGGGGGGGCTCGGACCCCGATAGGCCCCCTGACCAATAGGCCCCATTTTTTCGACATGAGCTAAAATGCACTTAATTGCTATTTTAACGCAAACAAGGACGTCTTGCGAGTAAAGTTGAACTAATTTTTGATACCTTGATTTCGTTACGACATGCTTAGAGTGCCGAGGATATTCTTCGAATATAAAACGCGGCAGCCAAAATGTTTTAAAGCTTTCGTGGTTGCATCTAACATTTAGTAAGTTACGGGACCACACAGGACGCAAGCGATCAAAATACTAAGTTAACAATCATTTACATTTTGTATCTTAATTAGATAAAATTCATGAGCATGTACTTTATAAGCCTTAACAGACTAATCAAATGTGAAATAATTAACTCGAACGTTTTAGTTCAAGCCCTATCGTCCCTCAAGCAATTATATAAAGTCACGTAGGTAGTCATGCATTAGCTATTGCAGTGCCACGTGGAAAAATGCACGGCAAACGATTTTAATTTTCTCCACGTGTGGCACCTCATGAAGTGTCATACGATGCCACATGCGCCCAATGTGGCAACCCATCCGTTGTCCCCACAGTGTGAAACAGGCTTAAAGACCATTCATAAATTCGAGTGCAAACAAACAATGCAAGTTACGAATCGCATCGTGCGTTCCAAGTCAGTGTCTGCCAAACAGCATTCATAGTCTTGGAAGTTGGAATGCATGGTCTCCAAGTAATTTCTAGGGTTCAAAATTTTCAAGTTCAGACGCGCTGATTAGCAAACTTGGAAACACTGTCGTAACAGGTTCTGTCATATTAGTGCCACTGCATGTAAATTTGCAAACACTATTGAGTATTGACAGAAACCTACACTTGAACCGTTGGATCTACGTGCGCACTGCGCGTGTGCGTGCGCACGTTGTGATTTGTGTGTAGTGTATATGCGCGCGTATGTGACAATGTGAGAATATCCGAGCGTGATCATCAATATGTACCTATGTATTCAATATACTTTTAATGCAGAACTCGCATATTAGCACGCACCACAAAGACACACGCACACACATTTAGTGTACTTTCAGGAACTACGAAATTTTACCGTGCAGGATACACAGTGAGCAGCGAATACGTGCTAAACTGTTGTACTGCATTATAGTATATACGCGGCGGCTGAGGCCGCCGCGTAAAAACCACACATATTAGCACTTTTCGGTCAAAAACAGCTTATTTTCGACCACAGCAGCATCGAACGTAAAATTGGAGCTCAAAGAACCGAAAATTACAAAACGGTGCGCCGGCAAGGGTCCAGAAGCTAGCCACTCTGCAAATTTCCCGAATTTTTTTGACATTAAATTTTGTCATTTACTAAAAATGTCATTATTGTAACGATAAAACTGCTACAACGATGGTACAGTGTAATACGCAATTACAATTTAACTAGGTATATGAACAATTTTTTCCAGCCAGGCCATAAAAACAAGGGGGGATCCTTGTGTAGAGTAAACGACAGGCTACAAGGGCTTAAATAGGCCCCAAATCAACATGGAGAGGGGGCCTATCTAGTCTACGACAGGCTACAAGGGCCTAAATAGGCCCCAAAGCAACATGGAGAGGGGGCCTATCTAGTCTACGACCATACATGTACAAGGGGTCTCGGTTTGGGGGGGGGCTTGTCCCGAAATTTTCGACATTTTAGGGGGGGCTTGTCCCGATATTTTGTCCCAAAAACGCGAAAATTTCTAATTTTTGCCTAAAAATGGGAAATTTTGCGAAATTCCGAAATTTTTAGCGATTTTTTCGTTTTTTTGGTCATTTTTGAAGCATTTTACGGCGATCTGAAGCGATTTTGGGGTTTCAGAGAGGGGGGCTTGTCCCGACTGGTCAAATCTGAGGGGGGGCTTGTCCCGGCATTTCAAATCTGGGGGGGGGGGGGGCCGCCCCCCCCCCCCCCCCAGACCCCCCCCCCATGTACATCTGTCTCTACGACAGGCTACAAAGGCCTAAATAGGCCCCAAAACATCATGGAGAGAGGGCCTATATAGTCTACGACAGGCTACAAGGGCCTAAATAGGCCCCAAAACAACATGGAGAGGGGCCTGTACATAGTACATATTTAGTCTGCAGTAGACTACAAGGGCCTAAATAAGCCCTAAAACAATATGGAGAAGGGCCTATCTGGTCTATAGCAGGCTACACGGGCCTAAATAGGCCCCAAAGCAACATGGAAAGCGATCTACACGTATGCCCAAGTCGGGGGCCTATCGGCCCTTCGGGCCGATAGGCCCCCGACTCGATAGGCCCCTCGACCCAATGGGGGGGGGGGGATCGAGCCCCCCCCCCCCCCCCCCCCCCCCCCTAGATCCGCCTATGACTAATGTTAGTCTAATTCGCCTATACGAGCCTGCAAGGTATTAAACCTAATGCTAAACCTAACATCATACATGTACAATGAGGGGGGCTGGGGGACCCATCCCCCAATCGAGAAGCCGGGGGTGGTCCTCAAAATTTAGAAAAATGGCCCTTTTTTGAAATTTTTTTAAAAATTTTTGGTCGATCAGGGGGGGCCATAATCCCCAAAATTTGGCTGAAGAGGCCCCCCAAAATTTTGACCCCGTTACATGTATGCCTAAAATTTATATAACGAAAAAATACCACTATTCCCTTATACACACTAACACAAATGACTGCCAAAACACAATCAACCACCCCCAAATATTGCACTACACAACTAAATATAGCCCAACCCCCCGATACTGCAGTACACAACTAAATAAAATCCCCACCCCCCCCCCAGTCAAAAGTTCCCCCTAGTAACCCACCAGACAACCCCAAAAGCCCCACGTCCAATCAGTTTATCGGGTTCGGAGTCCAAACTAGCGCCATTGAGGGTTCCGGCGGCAGTGGTGCCCCCCGCGGCGGGATAACACTGGTATGGCTGGGCAGCGGTCAAAATGGCTTTGCTAGCTGCCATGGTGGGAGGGGGGGCTGCGTTGTTCTTCGTCATACGGGGGGCCACCTTGCCGGGAGTACAGTCTTTGGCGAAAAGCACACAGTTATTGTCCAGCAAAGGAGTGCCTACCAAGGCCATGCATTTACGAACTAGGGATTATCTGATGGGATTAAGTTGGGGATTAATAGGATTAAGTTGGGGGATTAATTCAGCGGGCCACTCTGAAACAGACGCATGGAAATTGGGTTAACTTATTAACATCAGTAGTAAAATTGCAGCATATGAAATAAAAAAAGTACAATATGCGCAGGGCAACTTTGGGGCTTATGCAAAATTGGATGGATTAGCATTAGATAGATCAAACTTCCTTTCGTTAATAACTGTCCATTAGCGTAGACCAACCATATATACATGTAAGAAAGGGAGGGATGGTGGACCACCCCCACCACCACCCCCCCGAATTTGGACCCAGAGGAGGGAGGTGCATCCTGCAGGGATCAAAAAAAGGGACGCGCGTCCGGACGTGAGTGAGCAAAATTTCCAACCAAAATTTACAAAAAAAAATGATTGAAAAATTGAGTGATTTTTACCTAAATTTTGGCCAAAAATTGACGCATTCAGTGCTTTCTGGCCAAAAAAAGTAAAAATTGCGTCAGTTTTGGGAAAGCAAGAGTCAAAAATCAATCGTCTCAGACTGGGGGGTCCCACCGAGAAGAAGTGAGGACCCCTAAATTTTAGTGCTGTTACATGTATGATACTGAATGCCTCGAAATACAAACACTGTATATACATTCACTACAGACTAAAACTGTACAGTAACACTACAATCACAGTATATAGTACCTTGGTTAGACAGTAATAATAGCCCAGAATTGGAACAAAGGAAGACAAAAAGACAGGGTATGGGTAGGTCAAGGGACAACGAATAGATGCAGAGAAAATTTGGGGGGGGGAATAAAAAAGGGGGTGACAATGGTTAAAAAAATTGGTGAGGTAACAAAATCTGAATGATTGAAATATGAAGGTTTTTTTAATTTTTGTTCATTTGTTGGTTCCGAATAAAATAGAAAAGCTTTAAAAATCAAAAAATAAGAAAAGTTTTTCATCTATTTCACAACTTTTGAAAGCACAAAAAAAATATCACAGCAAAGCAATTACTTACCAGAATACCAAAGAAATATAAAAACCAACAAAATTCTTCTCAAAAATACAGAAACCACCCCAGTTTTTCTGAAAAATACCCCCTTAGCAAACCGTTTCCCAGTCAGGGACCCAAGTTTTAGTGTCCCTATGTACTAAAAGACAGACTGCACAGCAATACTAGTAATGTTGTAGTGAATACTGAGGCAAATACACTGAGGTCATGTGCTAAGTTGAGAATTCAACAGTGCAAGGGGACACACGGTAAACACATACACGAATATACAAGGTCAGACAACTCTCAGAGCACGTGTGTACTACTAACGATATGAAACGAATGCAGATGCACACATTCGCACGTACGTTTGCAGGGAGATAGGGGGTGCCATGGGGGAAAATTCGCCAAACCAGGCCAAAATGTGACGTATTATGGGATAAAAATAGCTAGAAACCGTAGAAATTGAGGAAAAAGAACAAAAATTACTAAAATATCAAATATACTGAAATATGAATGCTTTAGTTCGACAAAAAAGGACTAAAAGTGTGCTAAATGAAACACCAAGCCAGAAAATACAACTCACAGGTTAAATTTTGATACAAAAAATCAAAAATCGGCAGAAAATTCAGCTAAAAATTCACAAAATCGCCGAAACTCTACAACCGCACCCTCCAGAGCAGACAAATAAGACAACCGGCCACAACTAGTCGAGTACTAGTCGCAACTCTTTCCTGAACACGCACACAAATAACACGTATGAGTGTGTGTGTGCGCGTACGTGTTGTAAATAGTGCGTGTCTGGCTGCGTCACTTCCCCAGCAGACAAGCTACTAAGCTCCGCCTACCGCAGACGCTGATTGGTCAGTTTTCTCGCCCGGAATCCCCAGTTCAAAAGCCAGCCACCTAGTGACACACTGATGCAGATTAAATCAGCATAATTCTGAATTTGACTTAAAAATTACAACTAACTTGTTAATAAACAATTTTTTCACACACTCTATAGTAATTCTGTTCTATTTTAGCAGAAAATATTCTAGGTTTGCTTAAAAATGCAAAATTACCAAATTATTTCAACAATTCTGTTTGAATCAAATCTTTTGTATTTTTCTGTGCGTGTCACACTTTTCAATCGCATGAATGGGTGATTTTTTAAGTACGTACAATTTTTTGAGTACGTAACTGCTATCTTTTTACCTCAATTTCCACCAGGAAAAAACTGAGTGCACGCAACGAAAAACGCGTAGTTCAAACAAAGCGAAAAAGCAAGTCAGCAGAAAAGCGAGTTGCCACCTTTTGTGCACTTATTAAACCATACAACCGCGGAAATTAAACGGTTATAAAATCCGCTAGAAATGTCTGTTCGGCTGATACGGTCAAAGAACACGGAATAGATACATACAGTATATCAAGTAGTGAGTCAGTAGATAATTAGAAACTAACTAAACTAACTATAATTTCAGTTAACCCTTTAATGCCCAGAGCATCTCGCGCCAGGCAGCCTGATGCTGACACCTTCTAGTTTTTTGATCATTGCTCGAGTTACGTGCATCGTAGAGAGATCGCGAAACCACCATTCGATAGAGAAATGAATGGTGCACAAAAATAGTCAGCCGATTAATTGTCTAGGACGCACCGTTTTTGCGTTATAAGCGCTCAAAGTTGAGAATTTGTGAAAAAATTGCGCCATCGCTCAGGCATAATATGTAACCTCCCCCTAGAGTATTAACACAAAAGTCGTGCGCTTGCCATAATTAAAGGCTAGCAATAGAGTACAACATTTGTTGTATCTGATGCATACAAAGTTGACTGCTGGCGGCGCAACCCAAAATCTTGATGAGGTCACGAAGAAAATACTACTTTTGCGATGAAAAAAAGTTAAATTTGCACATTGCTTATGGAAGCATAGGTTTTGTTGTGTGGCAGAAGATTCAAAATTTGGCCACTAAATATAAAGATCTAAGCTTTCTGAAAAAACAATTTGCAGTTCAGCTGAATAGAATAAACAAATCAAGTTTTATGGCCCCCGATTGGGTATTCATCACGTGATGTGCCAAATGGCAGCTCTGGGAATTAAAGGGTTAAAGACTTCAGAAATTGACCGAACTTGGGTTTGATTAACTTATTACTTAAGTTAAAAATTACAGGTATTGGAATTAACATTATGTTGAAGTTAAAGAAGATGGGTTACTTCATACTTCGGTGGGGCATACGGACAAATGGACATAGGGCGCACGGATAAAACCATTTCGTTCTTTTTCGATTCATACTTTTCGGAACAGACACGTGGACGTAGAGATATAGGCTACGGTTGTACAGGCATATAGGAGGAATGGTGCGAAGCATATGAGTCGTATGTCCATTTGCCATGTACATAATGTTCTGTCTGAACTAATGCTTTTGAATTCAGAAGAACAGACATACGCTTGAAAAGCGAAAGAAAAAGTTGCCAGTCGTTCCGCCGTTCCCTGTTTAGTTTGTCTGCATGTCCGTTCATCTGTTTGTCCGTATGTCCCAATGTCCGTACTAAAGCTATGAAACGACTCTTAACTGTTTTGCAGCAGAAGTTAAGGTTAGATCCCTAACGATCCCTGGTCAAAGTATACCTAATTTGCCACACTAAACTTTATTAGAATTCTCGCTACTGTCTCGGTGTCATGATTAAAAGACTGGCACAAGGATAATGCCGGTTTTGAACGCCTAGTTTGAAGTGCTGATGGCAAGAGAGGATGGATTTTTACTGCAAGAAAGATACATAGCAATCAGCATCAGCATCGAAATGACGCAGGGGGGATTCGAACCACCCATATCTGGATCTGCACACAAACGCGGTAACCATTTGACCACATTACATATAACTGTATGCACACCCACTCAAAACAGGGATGAAACTTGAGGAGAAATTTTTGGCCTCCCGAAGTTGAGGTTAAAACTCAAAATCCTTAAAAATATGTACCTCATATTTGAAAAGTTTATACATGGATCTTTATAGGCTCGCTTAACGCCCTGCAACTATAGAGTTATATTGTCGCTGTTTTGAAGTTTACTATATTATTTACATATTTTCACAGCAAACTGGATTACAACTGTTAAGGAAATAGCACGGTATGTAATGTATTTCAGACGTGACAAACTTGAAAATACCAAGGGTGGACTTCACAAAGGTGGTTTTACTAAACCATGCTTTTACGTCCGTTCTTATATGATTTGCACATAATTTCATTACGAAATATCGCCTGATTCGTTACAAATTTCGTAGATTTTCTTAAAAAATGGTTTTAGCTCAGTATAAATTTCAGCAAAACAGAGACCTGGGGCTTGTTGTATAAAAATAACAGTGTTAAACTGTTAAACTGTTAGACTGTTTAAAATTTTATGCAACAAGCCCCTGCTGTGCTGCAGGTTTCTGCAATTCTGCATATTTCTAAATCTAAAAAGATATATTAAAAAATTCATTGAAAGTTATTAAAAAACTATGTGAACCCATTCCCAAACATCACCCCGCCGGACTAAAAGTATTTAACATGACGCTTAGCATTAACGTGCCCAGGTTAAGTCCGTTTTGTCTAATTGTAAAGATCCGCTCAAAGCCCGGTTAATTACTTGTCCGACAGGAACAAGGACAAATTTAGACCAGTTGCTGTGAAAACGTGACTGAATGGTTCTGCCTACTTTTTTGTATACCTACGCAGTTATACCAGTTTTCTTTTCTATTTTGTTATAGCAGTTTTCTTGGAATTACTTAAGGACAAAACGACAGGGACAAGGACAAACACACATATGAACCGGGATTTAGCCGGACCTTTAGGAATAGCACTAAACATAATTGGTTAACCGTTTAGTCGAACTAAAACTATGTAACTCCTTTAATCCGGTAAAGTAATGCGTCCCAAGTTAAGTCAATCCGTTTGTAAAAAACAAAAAAAGAGAACCACTACAGTTCCAAATACCTACATCGTACAGTCGCTAAATATTACAGAAATGGAATAAAACCACGAGTATATACATACTGCTACAGTATCGACCAAAATTACTTGCTACAGACTCCGGAGCCAAAGCGGAGTCGGAGTCACTCAATTCCGGGGTCAATTTGACTCTGGAATCAAGTGACTCCGACTCCGTTTTGACTCCGGAGTTAGTAGCAAGTAATTTTGGTCAGTACTGTATATGTAACATACTTAAGTAGCTAACATACCATACTACTAATAACTGCAATGCATAATATATAATAAAACATAAGCAATGCCGAAATTTCACACACGGAAACGAACTAAACAGTAACACAAAATGCTCAAAATCGTCACGAGAGATTACATCACGGAAGCAAAAGTCAGTACTGTACAAAGCCACTCACACACACATCAATGTATACAGCATTGTTGTGTGGGTGGATGTACTAGCAAGAGCAAAGCTACACACAGGGGTAGTCGGTGGCTAGTTTTCGAAAAATTTTCATTTTCGCTTTTTGTGAAATTCGTGCTTCAAAGTCATATACACGACTAGGCAGCCTGTATTGTAGCTATAAAGACTGTATTCGCTATCTGAAACGGGGGGGTTATTTTTCGAGGGAGGCAGGTTTTCTATTGTACACAATATACTTGTATTAGCCCTAGTTTTTATATATAATTATATAACTGGACACTGAATTACAAATTAAAATATATGGTAAATTTGAAAAAATAAGTAATTCTGCATAGTGAATTTGAGGTAAAAAAGTTCACTCGTGGGTAGCGGGACTAAACAATACTACAGTTTAAATTACAACAATAAGAAAAATGTTACATACTACACGATACGTTTTTTAGGAGAGGGTTTTTCATTGTTTCCAACCAAAAACTTTGCTCCATTCAAAAATAACCCTAAAAGTTTTATTTTCGTGCTCACTTGTTAGCACCTTGCTTATTTCGTGACACAATCACTATTAAGATAGAAGTTGGCTTAAATTTAAAATTAAAGGAAATCTACTATAATCGGTTAACTTTTTTAGTTCTCATTCCGTAGCGTAAAATCTCATTATAGTTATTCAAAATACAAACAGATTGAGTAACGGTATATAAATTCAGTAATTTGTGTGCCCTCAGTACTAGCAATGTTCTCTCGATGAATCGCAGATTTCGCGAATTTTTCCCGACCACTTTAGTGATCTATTCCTATCGTCCCGCTTACATGCGCGTATGCGAATATCAGCTGCTACTGACTACAGCTTGACCCTGGCCAATATATTCGTAACAAGTACGTCCTGTGAGTAGAAATTTTTTACTTCATGAGATTTTTGTTGAAGAACACGGAGTAGTACACCACTTATTCTTTTAAAAAATATTGTTAAGATTATAGAACGCGGCACATTCAAACTGTTGAGAGCTGATACACCAAGAAAGCAATAAAATCAAGTGTTTTGAATACAAAAGCCAGGACCGTACATGTACATAGTTGGAAGGGGGATAGGGGGAAAGACCCCCCAAAACTCGGTTGCAGGGTAGGGAGGTGATCTCGCTAGGGGTAAAAGAAGGGGGAGGGTCCCGGAGTGAGCAAAATTTCGGCCAAAATCTCTTTAGTCAGTGTATCTTAGCATTTAAACATGTAGGTATTTTTGCACTTAGCACTCGAAAAATGGGTGTTTTTGATAAAATTTAAGCAATTTTTACCTTGACTGTAGTCAAATTTTGTCAAATTTGTAAATTTTTGACTGAAAAATTGTTGCGTCCGTCTCGGGAGGATGATCAGCAATTACAAGGATATGGGGAAGGAGAGTCCCACGCTCCAACCAAGGGACCCAAAATTTTGGTGCTGTTAATGTATGCCCATGACTGTTCAAAGAACAAACATGCAAACGATGCTGGCACTGATTCTTTACGTAGATAACTAAGATTTTTATTATCAACAGAGTTACAATTATCAGATTGTTCATGCAATTTAAATCGAAAACTATTGCAAAAGCCGCAATCGCAAATCTCATAAAACGTTATTATTCTGCACATACAAACTATCGTTCTTTGCTACCACTGCAACTGAAACGTTGATGCTGCCAATACACACAGACGCAGCAAGCGCACGCACACACACGCAACATGCACACAAACATCAGCAGACTGTGCAGCAGCAGTATGCACAATTTACAGCGCTGTCTTGATTGCATGTGGCTGTTGTAGAGACCTAGGAATTCTCTCGGTAACAGCCACTGACCTAATATCTGGTATACGCGGCGGCCTCGGCCGCCGCGTAAAAATGTAGGCTAGCGAAACTGGCTTTAAGCATTCTCCAAACCTTGATTATACTTACAAGCCGTATGTCCGTTAGCCTGCAGAATGACGTCACTAGCAGCATAGTGCAGTGGATCAGCCAGCGCATTGACGTCGTTTTTTCGTCATTTTGTCGGCTGAACGGACATACGGCTGCACGTATGAATCGAGCCTAAAAGTCAATTAGCTATCACTTACACTTGGAATTCGCGAATGCACCATTTCGCGAGTCCGAGGGGGGCTTGATTCTGACCAGGACTGTAACCTGGGCATTAAAGCATTAAATTAAAAATCCTGTCAAAAACTACCAACCCAATGTTTTATCATTTCGATCTCAGGATCTGTCATGGTATAAATGCACACTATCGCCTTGTCCTCTAACCCCAAAAGTGCCACTTGGTGAAATGGCCTTAATACAGCCACTGCCGTCTTAATAGCAGTTATTAGGTGCTTAACCTTATAAACATTGCTTATTAAAAAGCTAGATACTTACAAAAATAAACACAAAAACAATATTTATTACTCTGTTTACTATCATTTCTAAGCCCGGGGAAGGAAATATATTTTATTGTCAATCGAAATAAAACAACAAACGCGCGTCAAAGAATCACAATAAAAACAAAACTGCAAACTATCTAACATTAGCACAAGAACTAGTGGTATAAATAGTAGATTAGAGCTTATTCAGACCTCCTTGTCTGAATAATCGCAATATTGATGCCATCAAAACAGTTCCAAAACGACTTGAGAGACCCTAGTTACTGCGAGTCTCGTTATCTACGTAGGTACTAAGTGACTGAAGTAGCATGAACCAGAAAAAAGGTATATACAACAATAAGCTTTTAGGCTTAAGTGTAAAACTTTAATCCTATGCTGAATGAATTAGCAATAATCTTAAACATAAAACTATCATCGTAAATAATAGCAGTCACGAAATCATTTTCTGTGAACACGTTCAAAAAGACAAATTCTGGAAAACCAACAAAAAATAGATCACAACAAGACAAAACTAATGCACAATATTCTACAGCTACATGAATACAAAACATTCATCCAGGATAAACAATATATATTAAATATTAAGTGTCATATTACCTAAGATTTAAAATTTAAAAAAGCACTATAAATTGGATTCAGTGAAATTTAAGCATTGGCAAATTTGACTCCTTTTTCGATGTTGCTCTTGAGTTCAGGGATCGCTTTGTCCAAAAGTCCCTTTTCGTACGGCGATAGATTGCCCAAGCCAAGATTTTTCACCAGACCTTCTTTCTAAAATAAAAATTAATTACTAATAACTAAAAATAAGCACATAGTAGACAACGTAAAACTTAGCGTAAATTTTTCACTTTTCAATCATGAAATATTATAAACTATTACATTTTACTCAAAATGTTTTTTCACCAAAATTATTGCGTAACGGGGGAAAATTCGGCAGAACTTAATAGTTGTGGGGGGCGCGAAATACATGGGGGTCACCCCCAAAATCGAGTCCCGAAAATTGAGACAAAATTTAGTAAAATCGGCACTTTTTTGAAAAAATTAGCAAAATTTATGGTATTTTCGGACGATCAGGGGCCTGTTTCAATAAGGCGCACAATTGTAACAAATTTGGCTGCAAAATCAGGTGATTCGTAATGAAATTATACGTGTATTCATTACGAATCACCTGATTTATAGCACTAACAAATCTCACAATTGTGGGCCTGTGAGTTTATTGAAACGGGGCCCAGGGGGGAGGGTCCCCAAAAATTGTGAACCCCGTTAGGGGTGTTGTCATTATGACTGAGCAGAATCTGCTAGCATATTCTGCTTTCTGCTGCAGTCTGCTCGCCCTTTTATTTTTGCCGCTGATGTAATCCGCTGACATGTGAGAGACAGCCGAGTCACTCATAAGACTCAGCTGATATTGTTCGTAGCCCTAGCCAAGATATATATACGTACGTACGTAAGGCAATTGCTAATTGGCCCAGCTACTGGGCAAGACTTTTGACTGGTTTGGCAAGAGTTTGGCTGGTCCTTCGTAGTCGACCTGAGTTGTGTTGCGTGCACAAATGAACATTGTTCTATCACATCAGGGGGGGGGGCGGGATAAAGAGATATAGATAATGATTTGACGACATGTGTTGATTTGTTCGCCATGATTTTTGAAATTTTCGCAAGTTTTTAAGGGACGAAAATTGTTAAATTAATCTGTTCTTAATCTGTTAATGACTTAATCTGTTCTGGCTCAGGCTTACAAACTTCAAGGCGGTCGGTGTCTTACCTAATTTGTATGAAATGTTGACATATGTTTTCGTTTATCACTAGCTGAAGTGAATGAGTAACCATGGCAAATTTCGCAACGTCCGCAGTTTAAGCGTCTACTTGGCAGATTTGAATCTGGATCATTATTTTTCGAATTGAAACTAAAATTCTTTTCGTACTTTTCCATATATGTAAAAAAATGGTCTTCGAGCACGTTGGAATGAACAGGGGATGGGAAGTCGGGGTGCATCTCCAGAAAGTTAGCCACATTTTCCGCTTTAATGGGATTAGCATCGCAAAAATAGCATTCTGTATCTGGGTTGCATTTCTTGACAATAATTGCGTCCACTCGCCGATCAATGTGTTTTAACATGAAATTCAATTCATCCATTAGCAAATTACTTTCCTTTGTTTTTGGCACGCTTTTCAAAACATTCTTTAAACTGGTATGATCACTGCATGGTGTTGGGGTAGTTGTACAGTGTTCGTATGTTGCCTGTATCGAAAACCCATCGTATGTTTGCTTTTTCCAGTAATCGCATGTTCGTTTCATTGCGGAATCTAATACCAAAGCTTGTTTGCGACGAAGTAAATGTTTCGGCAAATTTTGTTGACATGGAGGTAAAGATTCACCAGGTAATGTACTAGGTAATGTTACTGCGGTCAGCGCATTTGTACAAACGCTCCAGCTGTGTTCGATTGGATTTAAAGCACTGTATTTTGGTGCATAGGAAACAACGAATAAATAATCTAGGTTCAGCAATTTCCACAGCCGAGTATAGAACAGACAATTGAGCAAAGAGGACGTTCTCCAGTCGGGGCCATTGTCAACTATGAGAGCAACGACAGTTTTGCTACCAAGTTGTGGCGAAAGAATTTTAAATAAGTCATTGACATGCGCTTGAATTGTTGCACTCTGAAAGCCTTCAGCACGGTTCACAATGTGTAAAAATCCGGTTTTAGGCACGTACTGATGTTCGCGTTTAAACGCATCTAGTGCAAATCGAAGCTGATTTTTCTTTCGCTGCAAAACCATGTAGCCATTTGGTGTAAATTTCATTCCCTGCAGTGGGAAATCGTGGTCTGGATAATTAGGAGCATCGTTTTGTATAAAAAATCGTTTAATTTTTACGCGACGATCCGTAGCCACTACCCCAACTTTAACTTTGTTCTTGTTGTCACAGCTCACTTCTAGAGTTTCATTAGAAAATGATGCAGCAAATTCGCGCACATATTTTACCCTGCAACTATAATACTGTGCATCAGGATTAACCGCTCGCTGATTGTTGCATTTAGATGCCACTTTGGCGTTGATTGCACAGCGGTAAAGTTTCGATGCCTTGTTACGCCGCTGTGGTGGTTGCATAATTCTATGTACTGTTGAGAGCGAAATTCCTTCGCTGGACAAGCCTGACACTGTCTGTAACAGGTTTTCCTGAATATCTTTTAAGCGGACACCGCAAAGCCCAGTGGTAGCCTTTCTACGCGAATGAGCCTTATAAGAGTTTTGCTCAATAAAATGTTTTGCGTTTTCAACTAGATTGGGATACTTTAGCTCTTTCCGAATTCTACCCCGTTTGCTGACACCAACAGAAAATTTCTTTTTGCGATCGGGGCGAGTTTTTTCATGCTCCGGTGTCATTTCAGTTCTTTTAAAGGTCCAGTCCGTTTCTGTGCGAACATCACGTAATAGTCGTCTAGAACGTTCGTAGTTCCGATTACAAATTTCAGCTCTGTAATTAGTTGTTAGGCGCTCTATATCGGGTGTATGGTAGAGGCCTGCAGGCGGCGGCGGCGGGGGGCGGGCGGGCGGGCCTGTGAAGGGCGGGCGGGCGCGGGCGAAAGCGGGCGGGCGGGCGGGCCTGGAAAAATTGCGCAGTGGAAATTGAGCCTAAAAAAAAATGTGCGGGGGCGCAGGCGGGTTTTTGTTTTGAAAGTCGAGATTTGTGCATTAAAGATTTAACCATTAAAAGAAATGTGGTCATTTTTGGGTGCCATGGGAGTATTTGAAAAGCAATATGAGGAGCGAACCCAGGGCCGGGCCGGGGCCAACCGGGGCGGGCCGGGCTAAACAGGCGGGCGGCGGCAGGCGGGCCGGGCCGGGCCGGGAAAAAAGGCCCGGGCCGTGGGCCTGTAGGTGATAAAACCCAGTCCATTTTACCTAAGACAAAATATCAGTACAGTCAAGTATATGTTGAACAGCAGGGACGTAGCCAGAGAGAGGGAAAATGGGGGGAATTCCCAAGGGGCGTAGCCAGGGGGGGAATGGGGGGAATCCCCCCCGAAACTTTTTCAGACTGAAATTCTACACAAGAGTCCCCCTTTTGGTTTTTTTGTTTCGGCCGCAAAACTTTTTGGATACGTCTCCAATAGATAAAATTTGGCATAAAAATAAAAACATTTTCTGACGGCTACAGCCCCCACAGCCCTGCACCTTTGTAGCTCAATGTTCCTTGCTTTGGTGTTTTGCATGTGTACATAGATGCATTGTGTAGTATTTAATGCTTAGTACATTACTCAATGTATCCTTTTTAGCTGTTTTATCACAAAAAATGACATTTTTAGCAAATTTGCGGCTCGTAATGTCAAAAATCTCCCCAAAGTTGTCACATTTGTAGCTTCGACGGCCCACCAGTTTTGTAATTTTCGGTGTTTTGAGATCCAATTTTAGTTTTGATGCCGATTTGGTAAAAAAATAATGGTTGTTTTCGATCGAAATTTGCTAATATGTGTCTTTTTTTGCGTTAAAATTGCAATTAAGTGCATTTTAGCACATTTCAAAAAATTGAAGTCATTTCCCCCCGAAATTTTTTCCTGGCTACGCCATTGTCGGACAATAGCAGCAGGTAAAATTAGTTTCGTATCCTGAGAATAATTTCGAGGGGGAAATTACTTTTTTGAAATGTGTTAAAATGCGGTTCTCTGGAAAACTGAATTTGATTTATTCTGCAAACACCGATTAGTTAGTCGATGTGTGTCTGAGATTCAGTTAAGTAAACTGAAATTTTTTGTATATATTGAAATTGTTGTTGAAATTTACCAGTGTATTAAAAAATAAGATGCTGCACATATATTACATACAAAAGGCTTTAACGGAATAACAACGGATACCGAGCCACAAACTTGTAGGGTTCTGGGGGCGACGGAAAGAATTCGGCGAGATTTTACTTTTTAGATAGTTTTGCTCGCTTGGAGACGTATTCGAAATTGTTTTCCGCACAGTAAATAAAAACACCGAGACCTTTTTGTACATCTGGGAAAAATATTCTGAGAGATTACCCGCACTTCGCCCCCCCCCTAGCTACGCTCTTAAGGTAAATAGCCCCTTTTATCCTATGTAAAGTAAGTGTGTGTGCGCTAACATTGGTCTATAAAAAACAACGCAAACTGGCTTACTACTTAGTCTGAAATTAACAATTAACAAACCTATCATAAGGTGTGACTAAAAACAAGTGCACATGAGCATGCGGGGATGAGGGGATATACGCAACTGTCTGCAAGTAGTCTTGCTCAGTAGATAAGTGAGGTATACAGTATCTCTATCTTCTATCTATCTATTCTTCTATCACAAGAAATTCTAAAATCCCCATATATATAAAATTTGGCCTACTAATTTTATAACTATGTAAGAAACTAAAAATGTACAATAAAAATAATATCTAACATGAATGACAGACATCGATATGAATCAAAATAAGAAAAAAATCAGAAATCAACATGTACGAAAATAAAAGCTACAGAGCTTCATAATGGTACCAAACAATCACATATGAGCTGTTTTAATAATACTTACTAACAACTCTGAAACTGCGAGCACGCGCGCACACAATGACCACCCAGAAGTAAACAGATTGTTATAACAAATCGGACATCTGTGACCAGACGTCGACACGTACGAAAATTGGGGGGGGGCTGAAGGGACGTTCGTCAAAAGGCGGATGTGTGAAACGAATGCTAAGGGAAAGTGCATTCCAGGTCAAAATGTTTTTCTGGAAATTGAAGGGTTTGGGGTGGGCTTCAAATCTATTCAGCGCTCCCCCCCATGCCCATGCCCATGCCCACGCAACACAACTCAGGTCGACTACGAAGGACCAGCCAAACTCTCAAAAGTCTTGCCCAGTAGCTGGGCCAATTAGCAATTGCCTTACGTACGTACGTATATATATCTTGGCTAGGGCTACGAACAATATCAGCTGAGTCTTATGAGTGACTCGGCTGTCTCTCACATGTCAGCCGGATTACATCAGCGGCAAAAATAAAAGGGCGAGCAGAAAGCAGAATATGCTAGCAGATTCTGCTCAGTCATAATGACAACACCCCTTACATGCATGGGGCTGAGGGCAGGGGCCTCCCAAAGTTTCGGCTGCCCCTCCCATACTTTTTGGTCGACCTCTCCCCTTTTTTTTGTCTCCACTTTATTTATACATTTATACAGGACCATACTAAACTGATTTTTACTATGTCCAAAAACAGAGAAGCAAAAGGGACAAGTAAATAATATGGCCAAGTCTTACGCCAAGCTGCAGTGGTGTGGAGAAATAGTCGACCCCGGGCACAACGTCCGACTTGACGAAGCCGCACTCCACCACTCCGCTCGCCCCATCCATGGCCTTCACCAGCTGAAAGGTCAAAGGTCAAAAGGTCAAGAACAAAGACAAGGACAATATTGACCCAATCAATGGTTTCGAGACCTTCACTGCAACTTTCTGCACTAGAAACTACCCCATTTGGCAAGACAATAGTCACTGAAGCCCGTTGCATACTTGTCCTTAAGGACAAAGGGTCAAGGACAAAGGCAAAAGGAAAAATTTTGGTCAGCTGCAGTGAAAAAATGACCAAATTGTTTCAGCTAGTTTTTCGCACCCAACGCACTTTGACTTCAACATCGTGCAAGTATAAAATAATATGCCCCATTTGGCCTGGTAATTTTCTTAGAAATGCTTCGGGATCGGGACAAAATGAACCAATGACAAACATGAGAACGACCGGGCTTTATGGCCTTAGCTCATTATATTTGGATTTATTTCACAGACTAGTGCAAATACATTGGTGAAGCAACAAAATAATATAAAAAACTGAAGCTAAAAATGACGATAAACATGGATCGAAAATTAAACCGCTGTAGACACTTAGGCAGTTAGGAAGATCCAAGTATCAGCTGCCATCTAACTTGACCATGGTATTTACTAATTTTACAACGAACCTGTGTCCAATCAACCTAAACTAAATATCTCTGCGTAGCTGGTAGTAAACACCGTGTCTGTGGCTGCAAAACACAAGTGTACTTTGTAATGTGTGTTCATAATTTTTGTTGCTGTAAACTTGCGAAAGAGCAAAAAACCTGTGAAAAAAGCAAAACCCGTTTCACAAGTGACACTACGAAGCTTACCGATTGTACAAAGTGCACTCCAGCATAAGCCATAGACAGTGTAGCAGAGCCCTGAAAAATACGTAAAAAAATAATTCATTAACACTTCATAAAAAAACTTTCATAAATTCTATATCTTTTACAACTTCAAAAACCCTCAGATTGACCGTTGATTTCATTACAGCCAATTACCATTCACGCCCGAATGAAATAAAAGGCTCCAAATTAGCATGGTACAATCATCACCGAGTTAGACATCCATAGCTCTTGGTCAAGTTAAACCTCCACGGAAACATTACACCGACAAGTTTCGTATGAGACAACAGGGCAGATTGTTAAACCAGGATGCGAGTCCATTACGCAACCAGACTAACCAACAAGCTTACCAAGTTAGCTAGTAGTTAGCCAATGGTACGATTTAAATCATTTTGCACCCATTATTAAGTTATCAATTGATTAGCTTTAGTGTTACATTCGTGACCAAATTCACTACTCTTGCTTAGACCAACTCAACAGCAAACAAAAATGGTTTAAAGCCGAATTCTTAGTATTTCTGGTCGTCCGTAAGCAAAAAAGTGTAATTAGCTGTTTCAAACAACATAAACAGCCGATTTGCTCTGCGCAAGGTTCATTAGCAGATATCTAAAAGTCTACAAAAGCAATGCTGGCTTTATCCGCACCGGTTGGCGGACATTTCCTTACGGACAAACACAAATACGGACAAGCAAAGTACGCAGCATGACTCAAATGAGCAATTAGTATGCACGAGCCAATGAATGAATGAATGAATGAAATAATGAAAACTGACAGCTCCAGCCTTGGCCTTGACGACTTCGGTGCCGGCTTCCTGGATGCGCTCAGTGAGGGCTTTGAGCTGGTCGTCCGGGAAGGAGACGGCAGGCTGGGCCTGGGAGATCAGAGGGATGATGGTGACCCCGGAATGACCCCCGATCACCGGCAGGGACAGCTGCGAGACGTCCAGTTGCTGAAACACACATAAAGGGACAAGTCAATGCTCGTCTTACTTACAAAACTGACTCATATGTGCACTAAATTACTTACTTAATAGTTACTCATACCTTACTTATACCTATACGTACTTACTTACCTACTTACTTACTTACGCACTAAATTAGTTACTTAATACTTAATTATACACCTTACTTTTACCTACACGTACTTACTTATACACCTTACTTATACCTATACGTAGTTACTTAATTACTATACTTAATACTTACGCACTTAATTACTTACTTATACGCACTTACTTACTCAGTTATATACGCACTTAATTACTTATGCACTTAAATTTATTAGTTTTTAATAAATATTTTTACGAAGAATTAAGAAAACTGAAACTTTACGAATACCACCCCACTCAGACCGCATGTACAAAATATTATATAAATACTGGATAGCTATAGCAAATTAATTAAATTTGGTTTAATTACACTGAATTAAGACTCAATTTATGAAACCAGCAAAAAGCACAGTATATACATAGGCCGCTTAGGGGCTGTTAACAAACTCGGATTAATGGAATTAGATTATATAACTGAATTAGCTTCAATAGCTCCACATAGAATTTGCGTATCTTTTCAAGAATTTACACGTTTATGCGAATAGCAACTGTCTCTAATTTGAAAAAAAGATCTTATGCTTCTGTGTTGTGTTCTTCAGTTAATCTAATCCAGTTAATCTGAATTTGTGAACAGACAGGCCCTATGAGAATTCCCCGTTATCATCCAAATCAATTCTAATCTAATCCGCTAAATCCAATAAATTCTGACCTTCGCCTCAGCAATGAAGGTCCTGGCTCGCACAATGTCCAGCGTGGTGACTCCGAAAATGCGCTTGGGGTCGTAGACACCCGCCTTCTTCATCACCTCGGACGCGATCGGCACCGTGGAGTTCACCTAAACAATAAAAAAAATTTTAGGGGGGGGGAGAGCTTCTCCAGCCAAATTATGGGGACCCTTGATCGACCAAAATACCCAAGATTTGTAAAATTTTCCCAAAACAGTGCATTTTACCAAATTTTGCCGACATTTTTGTGACCATCCCCCCCGGCCTCTCGATTTTGCGGGGTCTCCGCCTCATACAGATTGTATGCTTAATACTTGCAATTAAAAATGGACTGCAATTCACATACGTATTAAAATCAAACATTTAAACGCCAAAATTGCTCTTGAAAGGTAGTGGTGAGTGAAACCCTGTAACCTTGCGTCCATAATTCTAAGTAGTAAAGTCAAATAATATAGTTGGCTAATGGCTTGGTATACGAAACAAACTGGTAACGAAGCAGCATAAACCACCTATAGAATTGCATAGATGTTGAATACACCACCCCAATATATAACTGATACAATATTTCGTGGTCAGCAAAAAGAAGTCCAGTGCTTACTGGATTAGTGATGATGCAAATCATAGCTTTGGGGCATTTCTGTGCTGCCACCTTGCACAAATCGCGAACAATTCCGGCATTGGTATTGAACAAATCGTCACGAGTCATGCCTGCAAACAAGTATATATATAAATGAAATAAGTCTGAGCCTGTTAGTTACGTTCACAAAAACCTAAAGCCCCTAAAGTACCAAAAAAATTCGTTTCAAAACGCATGTGTATATTATTATGCATTTTTGAACAAAACTTTAAAATTCCAAATGTTTTTTAGTCAAGTGAGTCCCGAGGCGCACTATTGTGTAACACATTTCAATAATCCAAGTCACTTACTCAAAGATATTCTATATTATAGACATGTATATATATAAAAGGGGAGAGATGCATAATCCCCCCTCCCGTTGTTGTTTATTCAAAAATTCGGCATTATTTTTGAAAATTCGCTACAATTAAAAATTTAGGTATTTTTGATCCATCAGGTTCCAAAAAGTTAGCCGAAAACTACCACTCGGAATTTCGACCCCGTTGAATGTGCGTTCGTGTGTGTATACACTGTACGGAACAGACATGCAAATACAATAAAGCAATACTAATAATACCAAATAAAAAAATAAAAAATAATATATACAACAAAAAAATTCCAAAAAAAAATTCCACAAGTCCTACCGGGTTTCCTGGGCACGCCAGCCGGAATCACCACCACGTCGGCACCGTCCAGACAGCTAGGCAGTTCGTCTGGGCCGGTGAAGGCAGCGACCTGGGGCGCGGTGCAGATGTGGGACAGGTCTGCGGCCACGCCGGGCGTGTGCACGATGTCGAACAGTTGCAGCTGGCTAATGCCCGGGGTCAGTTTCAGCAACAGCGACATGGGCTGGCCAATGCCCCCGCTGGCGCCCAGCACCGCCACTTTGGCTCCGTGCTGCAATCGCAAAATGTGTTTTCTTTTTCCTTTTTCTTTTTCACATCAGAAACGTTTCTCTTTTTTCTTTTTCACAACTTTTTTTTCTTTTTCACATCAGCATACATGTACACGGGGTCTCGGTTTGGGGGGGGGGGGGGCTTGTCCCGAAATTTTCGACATTTTAGGGGGGGGCTTGTCCCGATATTTTGTCCCAAAAACGCGAAAATTTCCAATTTTTGCCTAAAAATGGGAAACTTTTGCGAAACTTCTATATTTTTAGCGATTTTTTCGTTTTTTTGGTCATTGTGTTTGGGGTTTCAGAGAGGCTTGTCCCGACTCGTCAAATCTGAGGGGGGGCTTGTCCCGGAATTACAAATCTGGGGGGGGCTTGCCCCCCCCCCCCCCATGTACATCTGTGCACATCAGTAATGTTTTTATTTTTATTTTATAAATACTTTTTTACATCAGTAATGTTTTTCTTTTCCTTTTTCACATCATATATATATATATTTTTCCCTTTAATTTCCTTGTTCACAATATATATATATATATATATATATATATATATATATATATATATATATATATATATATATATATATATATATATATATATATATATATATAAATAGTGAGAAGTGGAGTCATACGTTTTCGCAGAAGAAAGATCAGAATAAAATAAGCGTTTATTACGAAAGCATTTTTTTGTAAAAATGGTTCTTTCGCAAAAATGCAGTAGTTGAAAACACTCATTCACCACAAAACTGTACTTTGATCCTCACGAACGCAATATCAAATAGTCTGCGCTGCGTGTATTAAACAGACCTTATGGTGGCTGAATCGAGCAATCTGGCGCACCACGGCCGGCATCTGAGACAAAAGCAGTTTCATTTTCAAATGGATGCGATACGATCCCGCAAAAAGAGTTCGAGTTCCCACTAAAACACTGACAGCACAATATTACATGTATAAGTGTGGTATAGTCAGAGAAATATCGTCAAATACGATCAAAAACATGGGGTAAAAAATACACCCCCCTCTAAGAGGTATATGCCTTTTCAATACATATAAACCAAGCACTACTAGTTCTACATTACTTAAACGTATTATATACCTAGTCATGATCTGTCTTCAGCAAATATGAAGCTGAGAAAATAATGCACCCAAAATATGGCTCATGTTACAAGGGCCAACAAAATTTTCACAAGCTTCTTTTGTCGCGTGGTGTATATAGCTGTTTTCCGACACTAACTGCGCATATATGGCATAGTCAACTATCCTTCTTTCAAACTGTGAATGGTTCTTCTCTATTGGTACTGGTTGGCGCATATTTTTTTACCCCTCCCCTTTTTGGTCGATTTGTGGGGAAAAAATACGGATACGTTTTGTCTAAAACTAAGTTTACTAGCCTTTTCAGAGAAAATCCACATGTTGTTCACATCTTCTCGGATAAAAAATTTGGGTCGCGTAGCACCCCCCGTAGACAAACTTCGAAAAATTTTCGGACAAAAAGGCACGTTGGTGCCTCCCTCAACTTGATCCTGACTACGCTGTGGACCCTGGACTGTAGAGTGCAACGGAAACGAAATGGAAAAGTCCAGCAGCCAAAAACAACTGCTTGTTACTTTTTTAAATGTGATGATAATGATATTAGCCTTTTTAAATAAAGAAAGTGGTTTTCCTATGATTTTACTTCATCGCAGGAAAATTATTCCCAGAAAAATCCCAAGTTTCTAGAAAAATCTAGAAATTCCGAAATTTCTGAAGTATTTCTAATGTTTTTTCTTAAGATGGTTTTTTTGATTGGTTTAGGTTTTTTTGTCTATAGTTACTCAACTCTCAACATGTGTGATCTATAGTTATTCAACAAATTTTCTAGTTTTTTAAATAGTTTTTAAACTTTTTTAGACATTTTCTAGGGTTAATTTCTGGTTTTTCTAGTACGTATATACTTAAACCTTGGCCTATCTTCATCCTTCAACACACAAGAAAATTATTCCCAAGGGCCAGCACCCGTATTCATAAAAGTGCAAGCTCGGCTTTGTATCCGAGCTTTGAGCAAGCCCGGCTTAAAATCCCGGCTTTTCGTATTCATAAAACCAAGCTCGGCTTTTTATCCAGGCTTTTTGGCATTCATAAAAGCTGGGATAAAAAGCCGAGCTTATATGGTATTCATAAAAATCAAGCTCGGATTATAATCCCGGCTTCTACAGGTGCGTCAAGTTGGCAGCCCCACTTGCGGCACAAACTCCATTTTTGGTGGCACAAACTAGGTTGGGGTGCAGATTCGGTTGGGGGGGGGGGGGAATTAAAACTAACATTTTTTCAACGTAAAAACATGTTTTTATAGGTTTTCGCATGCGCTGACTTCATTTTTGGCAGTTTGCAAGCGAAAAAACGTTGATTTTCAGCTTTGTCTAAAAATTCAAATTTTGTCGAAATCGTCATATTCGGGATAACTCTGGCAAAATACAGGGTTTTTTTTCAAATCGACCACTGCTCAAAACGTGTTCTTTTTTATTTTTGAGTGTTCTTTTTTACGATCACTTGTTCTTTATTACTGAAAGTTTTAAACGGCGTTGTACTAATGCTCTTAACCAAAATTTACGTTCATTCAATTCATCTACAATTGCGTTTCTACAAAAAAATTTCGGGGCGGTGACTTTTCGATTTTTTGCAATAGGTTAAAATGCACTTTGTATCAATTTAACACTTAAATACGCAGTGCAAGTCCACTAAGCCACATAGTTGCAGGGGTCTAGGGGCTGGGGGCGGCGGCCCCCAGAAAAAAATTGGAGATTATTTCAGTTTTTAGGCCAAATTTGGTTATCAGATTTTTTTTAGGCCGGACGATAAAAACCAAAGGAGGGACCCTTGTTGACAATTTCTTCAAGTTCGACCAAAAGGGGGGGTCACGACCCCCGCGACCCCCCCCCCTGGCTACGCCCCTACTAGTTAGAATCCATTTTATTAGTGCAATAGTTTGACGAAAGCTGGCCGTTATAACAGCCGCGAGCATTAATAAATCCGATACACCTATACACACTTGCTATACGCACCTATAGCAGGCGGGGAAAAAAACCCGCATTTTCATATTTCGTCATGTAGCTCATAGACTATACGTTTTCACGGGAAACCAAAAAAATCTGTCGTAGGCCTAACCTTGCTCTAAACGTTGGGACCGGTTTCATTTCGCTAACTCTTACCGTTTTTTGGCGGGAAGTCAAAAACTTACAGGGGAAAAAAACCCATTTGGGGGAAAAAACCCATGTGGGGGAAAAAAACCCACCCCATAAATCACCCGAAAAGTGTGTTAGCGGTAGTTTTTCAATGCTATGGCACGTATTAGGAGTAGTAGACGCCCCTGATACCAAAACTATACGCAGATTTGCTATGGGGCCCCAGGGACACAAGTTTGAAAACTGCCCTTCGCAGCCCATTACAAAATTTTGAATTTTCAGATTTGAAAACAAAACACCTTAATTTCGCCTGAAAACGTTGAAAACAACTAAAAAGTTGCGATAACGCTTCAAATGCATGCAAAATTTGCACTTTATGGCTACTTTTTACGCCATCGACCCTCTGTGGGGGGTACCGTGAGTGGGTGTGACTGGTCGTGACGGGCATATTTTACTTTCATTCGGAGATTTGGCGTTTAAACAAGAGAAATTAATAGGTTAAAATTAAAAACATACAAAAAGCTGGCAATAGTACCAGAAAATACTACTTTCCACCCCAAAAGGACCTCAAAGTCCGACTGTTAGGCCAGTATTCCAGAATTCGATCGAGAAAGTGTCAGTTTGCGCATTTGTGCTAATAATAAACGTCTTTTTGCACCCCCATGAGTCTTTGGGGGTAGCTACTAGGTTTTTCGACATCACCAGACCATTTTCAAAAAGTGGGTTTTTTTCCCCCACATGGGTTTTTTTACCCCGTCTAATTTCGGTCATGCCCCCCCTCGTACGAAAGAAGGAGGGACCTGCCACTGCGGTCATGAATAGAGGAAGGGTAGTCCTCTGTAAAAGTGTTTTTACATTTGAACTCGCACCTCTTAGTGCTGAGAAATGAGACTCCAAAATTCACCTCCCTTAGAGCCATCTCGAGTCAAAAATGGGGGGTCAAAATTTTTGACTCATAAAAAGTACCAGCGAGATCCCTTTTGGATACCGCTTACATACGTTTGCTTACAGGGACTGTACTATACGCTGGCAAATTTTTAGACCTGTACCACGTACCCAAGTTCCGGAACTGGGGTGGGTTATTTTTCCCCCAAAAAATGGGGTGGGTTTTTTTCCCCGCCTGCTATATACACACTTGCTTACGCTTTTATGAAAGACAATAGCAAGGAACACAAGGCAAAGTTGCGTGGGTCTGGGGGCGGCAGCCCTCAGTAAAAAAATTGGAGATTTTTCATTTTTAGGTTAAATTCAGTCAGTTGGAGACGCATCGGTAAATTTTTCTGGCTAATTTTTCCGGCTTTCTCACCCGCCCAAAATTTCATCCAGGATCCGCCACTGTTGTTCACAGTGGCGTGGCCAGGAAAAATTTTAGGGTGGGGGGATGACTTTTCGATTTTTTGAAATGTGCACAATGCACAAATATATACATGCACACGCTTTAATGGAACACGAAAGCAAGAAACACTGAGACATAGGCGCAACTGAGGCGGGGGGGGGGAGAAATTCAAACTGACATTTTTTCACCATGAAAACACGTTTTTATAGGTTTTCGCATACGCTGAGTTCATTTTTAGCACTTTCCAAGCGAAAAAACGTTGATTTATACCTATACGAAAAAATTCAATTTTTGTCAAAAATCATCGTTTTTCGACATATTAGGGCTAATCGTCGAAAATTATGACCAATTCAGTCGTAATATCAGCCTGAAGTTTGATTGTCATAAAATAACACATAATAATATATTTAATACAGCTCTCTTAGCAACATATTTAGCTCATTTATACTAAAAATAGTAATTTTGCCAACTGAAAAGAGGCGAAATATACATAGTTAAATTGAGCTTGCATATCAAAATTTTTACATTCTTTTCGCATATACAATAAATTAATTACATTTTCATATGAAATTAAGCATCATTAGGCATAAGTAGCGATTTTAACTGAAAGCGAATACCATAAATACGATTTACAAACGTCACTGATGCTCAGCAGCAAGGTGGGACTGACAGTCAGTTTCGGTTTAAAAGTGCAGCTTTATTTATGATTCCACAGTAGCAAGTGTCCTTTGATTTGATGCAAACAACTAAGACTAAGCCTTTTCTGACCCACCTACTAAGCCTGAGCCTAAGCACTAAGCCTCAGCCTAAGCACTAAGCCTAAGCCTAACCTAAGCACTAAGCACTAAGCCTAAGCACTAAGCCTAAGCCTAAGCCTGAGGCCTAATTTTATGGGAAAACCTGCTAATAAGCATCAAAAATAAATTTGCTGAACTAAAGTACACTATCAGCTTCATATTTAAAAAAAAATTCCCAGCTATGGATCGAAATTTGCACTGTACCTTACCTGTGCTGTAACGCTTCAATCAGCCTGGCTCGGGTAGCTTCAGAAAAAGTTTTGTAACTTTTCAAAGCCTGAACCGATTTACAAAATTTTTTCAGCATTTAGTAGCTTAGAAGTTGCTCTTCCAATGGTAGCGACAGGTTTTAATTTGATTCAGTATTTTTGCCTAAATCCAGTTTTGCGCAAAAAATTTCATGTAAAAATTAATTTTTTGACAAAGTTTGATTTCCAGCTAAAGCTTGCATCCTACAAACTTCTAACCTAGCCTATTCGAAAGAGCGTTCAATTTTGACCCCCCCTAGGTTTGGGGGATATAGGGGGACTCCGGATCATTAGTCGAAAAAATGCCGTTTTTCCGACTTATTCGACCCCTAAGGGTTTTAACACCAATAATTTCACTTCAGATTTTTATTAAAAGGGGCGACAGCTATTTTGGGGGCTAGAGATCAGATTGGGGGCATGGCTGACGATAGGGGTTTCATATTTTTATTAAAAGATGGGGTAGGAAGCGAATTGGAATCGAAAATAATTTCTCCCCCCCCGCTTCAGTCTGACCGAGACATAAGGTTGCAGGGGTCTGGGGGCCGCAGCCCCCCGGAAAAAATGAGGAAAATTTTGATTTTTAGGCCAACTTTGGTCAATTGGAAACGAATCCGAAATTTTTCCGGCCGGACCATAAAAACAAAGGAGGGACCCTTGTGTAAAGTTTCAGTTGAAAAAAATTTCGGGGGGGGAAATTCCCCCTTGGCTACGCCCCTGGTTGTTCAGTTGTGTTTAGATGTTAGATCAGGGAATAGCGAGGATTTTGAAAAGGAAGGAGCACCTCGGCTTCGGCACTTTGAAAAATTAAGGAAAAGGACAAATTTATGCTAAAAATTTCACACTGAAAATTTTGTATTTTTGTAAGCTCAATAAAGTCCCCTAAACGTCAGACAACGCGCCGCATACAGCATAAAAATTTTTGGTACCCACCCTTACGGGAACCCCCGTCCCTCCTCCGGGACCGAATTTTTTGGGGAGGGGTCTTCCCCTCCCCCCTTATCCCCCCCCAACTACATGTATGACGCGCCCCCTTCTCCTTAAACCTCCGAAAAATCTGGGACAAGCCCCGTCCCAGACCCCATCACCATACCCCATGTATATTTACGCTGTTAAATGCTG
>JASANF010004004.1:0-20570 GCA_030248245.1 Trissonchulus sp. WLG1_4 | reverse complement strand
GAAGACCCAGCTCATCATACCTGGAAGCCCCGCCGCGGCGGTGTGGTCGAGGCTACGGGCGAGTGAACGATCCTCCCGAGATCACCGGTACCCACTGTCCCTGCTCGGGCCATTCGTAGGTGCGGCAACGAGTCGCCTTAGACAAGGATGCGACCTTTACGTCGAAAGAGCCTTGGCAACGTACTTTCTCAGGTTTGTGCTCGACACGTGAAAGCTACGGGTGGCACATCTCAACCAAAGAAGTGTTCCCGGTCTATGAAATGAACGCTCAAGTGCACCACCGATACGCTGACAAACTGGAAATGGCCGGATACCCAATGGTCTTCAAGCAAAACCCAAATATACCTCATTCGGCGCTGGACCAGAGCTATGCCTATTTGGGTACCCGAATGCCGAAAACCTGTGACGACGCTCCGACAGTCCCGCACCCCTGGCTGAACGAAATCCGTGTAAGGCTGACCGATTGGTTCAACCTTAACGTGGCCAACTGTTGGGAGCAGCCTACCAACCTGACGGGACGAATCGTCCCAGGAAATTGTCCGGGACAATCAGGACTGGCCGGAAGCCAAGGTGGAACACTCAGTACACCACCATACGGCGAAACCCTTGTGCCCACCTCACAGGATGGTGAACCCACTGCGGTAGCCTCCAGGAAAAAGAAACCGACTGAGGTGGAATCCCAACAGTTCACCAAGCTCACAATTCCACCCATGGCTGACGCATGGATGAACCATCAAGGGTTGGTAGGGGGGCAGGATTTAACCTGTCTGACTATGACCTGCTGGTGAAATTCTTCCCAGAAGTCAACCTCTACGCCCAGCTGATACCCAGACAGGGCAGAGTCAAGGCCTTGTTCATCATTATGTTCAACGTCGTGGTGTCACAATTCGCCGGTCTCAGAGCAATTAGGGATGTGTACGCTCTGCTGTACGCGCCAGACCGGAGACCCTGGGGACAGACGTTTCGACAGACTACGGCTACAACATCGTGGACAACAGTGAGTCTCCGTCCTGGGCCCATTTTTTCGAAAAAAAGTTCTCCGTTTAAGTTCTCCGTTTCGATTCGCTCAGGCTCAAAGTTTTCCGTTTAATACACGGAGAACATTTAAACGGAAAGCTGTGAACGGTGAACATTTAAACGGAGAACTTAATTGCAGGGTTTCTAAAAACTGAGAACTTAAACGGAGAACATTTTTTTCGGAAAATTGGGCCCTGGCCGCTATCGTTGGACTACTACAAAGCGCAGGAATTCTACCCACCCGGATTGGACGTCACCTTCCCAACAGCCTATCACGCCTATGAGTACATCAAGGCGGACAAGCTGAACGCGGTGACGAAGAAAGCCTTCATCCTGCAAACCGGAGCCGCAATGTGGGCTGCCGCCCTCAGAAACATCATGCGGAACGCCTACATCCCGGAACTGGAGGAACTGTGGCGTGAAATCTGCCTGCCATTCCTGTGACTGATAGTCTGGAAACAATTCTATCAGTACATCGAGACGAAGAAGGTGTTGAAGCGGAACATGCCGAAGCCATTCAATTACCTGTCCATCTTCGACCCGATCCTCGGCGCAGGCGGAATGCAAGTCATCGGCTACGCCCACAACTCACTGCTGCCACAGGTGAAAACTACCACACCTTTGCTACGCAGAACTTTGTCTGTGTTTCATGGAGAAAGGACCGGAGGATTTTGTCGTGGACGGTAAGATTCTTCCGTTCGATGGCCCTGACCCAGACGGTATCCGACGACAGCGCAAGGAAATCATTGACCGCCGAATGCGCTTGACGCAGTATACCTACGATCAACGGCAGCCATGCCCACCATACAAAACGGGTGGAGGAGAACGAAACTGGCCGACGCATGTCTTCCAAATCAAGGGAGCCAATCCGAAGCCAGATCTGACGGATAACATCATGCCGGCGGGAACCATGGTCGCTGACCCCTCGAGCTGGTATTACCCAGCCGCTGCCCTGCTCTACAAACGGGATTCTGAAATCCCGAGGAACAAACGGCGAATCGTAAAATTGAGGCAGCAATGGTTGAAACTAACACCGTGGAAACCAATCACCCACGCCAACCTAGCTCCATTGGATCTAGTGGAGTTCTGCGGACTGAAAACTTGGGTGGAACCATCGAGCCATTATGCTGTGATCACGGAGAAAATTTGGATGGCCAGAGTACGCAAGGCGAAAGCGAGAGAGTGGACTCCTCGAAAGTAGTCATTGTACCTCGAGCTGCCAAGTTGCACAAAAAACAGAAACAGCGGGAAAAAACGAAGGCTCTGCAAACCCACGTAGAGCAGCTCACGGTCACTATCGGAGGAGACGACGTGGAAGAAGGGAAAGTCGCGCCTTCAGGCGAGGAACTACCACCCCTCCACCCCCACCGAAAAGACACCATGGAGAACAGGCAACCTACCCAAAGCGGGATGATAGGTCTCAGAGACGAGTGGAATACAGACCGTCTACCCAACACGCTTGACCAAGAGACTGGCGAGACAGACCTACCACCAGCAAACCCCCGCAAGACCTGAGGGACAGAATCGAAGCTCGGCGAGACGAAGACCTCCGAACAAGGCTGCCGCCTAGACGAGAGCAAGACCGTCGAGCTAGCGAGCACCGCTCCACTGTATCGCCCCACCGTACAACACGCGAGGACAGTCGACACAGCGAGCGTCACGATACTCACCATCGAACAAGTAGTGCACGACGGGAAGAAGACTACCACAAGCACGACCACGATCTGCATAAGAAGCAAAAGGCATCTACAGAGAGACCTGATACATAGAGGTAGCAACAAGGACTCTCGAAGACGTCCTGACGCTCAGCAGCAACACTACAATCGTGACAAATCCCGTGAACGTCAAAGAGAGGCGGGGGACAGAAGACGAGCGGAAGAAGACAAACGATTAGCGGAGGAAGATAGACGACGAGAAGAGGAAGACCGAGCGCGACGGGTGCGTGAGCACGAACCAACTGCAGTCGTTCGATCGTCTCAACAAACCGCAGCCTCCAGCACGTACTATGCAGCTCAACCCCCACAGCCGCTGATGGCACAAGAAATAGTGCTGCACAGAGAAGAATCTGACTGGTGAACGTCGACTCCAACGGGATACTATGAACGATGAGCGACCCGGAGACAGGAGTCTTCGCAAGCTCAAGACCGTAGACCCAAAGGACGAGGACGCGGATTGAGACCAACTCGGTCACAAACGGACCGTCCAGAACCCCGCAGCGCCGTACGCGGACTTCGATGTCGTAGCCACCTGCCCTGCGTCGGAGCGACAGCGGCGATTACAAATCTGACCGACGATCGGCAGGTCAAGATAGACCCCCGACGGAGGAACCATCAGCGGAGAGGAAAGTCGACCTACCGCCGCATGTGATCGACCGCCAGCCCAACGTTGAGGCTACCGAGCAGTGGCCTGTACGGGTGAACGCGCCAACCTAGGTCCAATCGGTCCATCGGACCGATTGGAAGGTCCCGAAGGTCCATCGGCGTATCGAGAACCTGCCAGACCCAAAGCGCGAGACCCCCTGCGTCCACCAGCTGACGACCCGGTCCTAGCCACGGGTCCAGCTTACATCCCCTATCGTGATCTACCCCCCGACCAGCAGCAAGAAGCGACGGAGGCGATCTCTACCCGAGTGGCGATTCGATCGACGCGAGTCCCAGTCTCCCGTGGACCTGCATGGCGAACCTACGGACGAGACCATCGCACGGTATTTTTCTCGCGGCGTCGCTAAAACTCTCTGCCAAACAACCGCCAAAGACATTGAAGCAGTAAATAGAATTTCATTCATTTATTTTGCGTAATATGCAATCGGGTATTTTTGTTTTTCTTCTTATATCTTTATAATCCAAAAAATTTCCATAATCTAGAAATACAAAAACATATATATATTATTAAAAAAATATATATATATATATATATATATATATATTATTAAAAAAATCCAAAAATACCTGTGTCTTTTTCGGTTTATTTGTGTTGGCTGTGTTTAGTAATTCGTCATAGTTTTTCTTATTTGTTTTCTTGTGTAATCTGCCGTAAATTGCCTTTGTTTTGCTCATAGTCTGCCATAATTTGTGTATTCGGTATTGCTTTATTTGGTATTTTGTTGTGTGTGATTAGTCTAGTAGATCTTGTGATTTTGCATTGTGTAGTATGTAGTATTTTGGAAGTAGTATGTATAGTATGCCCCGCCTGTGCCACAGTAGCCTAGGGTGCGGTACGCTTGAGTGGCGAGACTGAAACCTGTAGGTTTCTGGGCGCGAACCGAGAGTGTTACCTTCCAATGTAGGCCAAGAAATGTCGGATCGGTGAGTGAAGTATAAACTTCAGTGCCCTACGTGCGTATAATCGATTGTAACGTAATAACTACCTGCAGCCTAATACCCTGCTGCCGCGCCCCTAACTTATCCATCGACCCCGGCGCGTTGTGTGTCGCACGGCTTATTTGCTCGATTGCTGACCCCCTGCTCAACCTAGAACTTTCGCCTTTCGTCCAAGTCGCCTATGGTGACCATTTTGCCTTCTGCGGTTGAGCTATGTAATGGGTATATTCGGACGGCCTGAGGAGTGTTTGAAGTTGTGTGCGAACGGTACTAACGGGACTTTGCTAATTATTTGAACTTTGCAATTTTCGCTTATTTTGCCGTGTATATTTGGAACACTTTTGTAACTAATCACTGATTAATCAGGAATCAATTTGCTTACCTCACGATGATTCGCCGTTAATTCGTCAACTAATTTTGCTCAGGAGCTGCCCCCCTCGTATTTTTGTGTGCGTGTAATGTAGTGTGTGTAGTGTAGGATGTATGGGGGCTTGTTTTTGTACTTGTTTTGTCATATTGTAATATGTATAATTTTCCGGGTCAAAATTCAGAAGTGTGGAGGGGAAGAGAACCACCCTCCCGGGGTAAAAAATTCTTCTTAAATTCTTACAAATTTCACCCATCTCCTACCCACTACACCCTGTAAGTGTCGGCTTATAGGTCTCGTCTTCTCGCCTAATTGTGCGGGAGTACAATTACGTGAGGGGGGGGGGGAGATCTGTAAAGGCCGATTCACACGCTGCGATTTTACTGCGATTTTGCCGCAGCGTTTTTGTCGCTGCGGCAAAACGCAGCTCGCCGCACGCAAAACGCAATGTCTGAACAGACGCAGCGTTTTTAGTGCGGAATGCCTGCGTCTTGATTTTGCCGCAGCGTTTTAAACGCCAGACTGTTATTCGACCTGCGATTTCATTGCGTTTTGATGCTGCGGACGTGTTGGCATAAACAAATTTCGCGGACCAATTTGTCATTTTTTTGAAACAGTAAAGACGCAGCAAACTGACCTGCGAGACGCACTAAGGCCGCAAAGCTTGTTCAGACGGTGCGTTTCGCTTACGACACCCTGCGGCTTGCGTTTTGCGTCAAAATTGCAGCGGCAAAAACGCACCGTGTGAATCGGCCTTAAGGCTTCCCCAGGAGCACCCTCCTTCCTCCTATACACTCATACACTCACCTTTTACTTATTTTCACTTGTGAACAAACGGTCAAGGTAATTATTATTTTGCGTCCCTTGTGTCAGTGTACTGGCTTTCTAGCTAGTCAATCAATCGGGAGAGCGTGTCGTGTTGAAGGATTTTACTCTCCTCAGTTCCTCACAGCAAGGCTCCACACGTGTGAGTGTGCGTGTGTGTTTTCAACAAGCAAATCCTAATGAAAAATGGGCCTGGCAATATCAAACCTATATTTTCACTCTGTGAACCAAAATCTGCTGCGCAGCAGATTTGCATTTCAGGCATATATGTGGGTCAGACGACTCAAAATTTTTGATGAAAAAACACTGGTGTCTTCAGCGTTAGTGCCATTGGACGTATTAAGATTGTGTATATTAGTGTTCGGATCGGTTCCGAATTTTCAAATCTGTTCCGGTTCCGGTTCTAGCCGGCAAAATCGGTCCGGTTCCGGTTCCAAATCGGTTCCGGTTCCACCCTATCGGTTCCGGTTCCGGTTGCATTAGCTATTTTTAAAGTATAGTTACTAGACACATTTTTTCCTTCCAATGCGGTGTATAGTTTTCGTGTTTATTTGAGTGCTGTTAATAGTCATCACACTTGTTTCACTTCTAAAGCTTCATATGCTGGTATAAAGCTTGGCATCTAATATCATTGATGATGAATGCACTTGGTTTTACAAATTTTGTGTTTGCCGCATCGAATGAGCGGCATTGAAAGTGAAGCTGGAGCTGAAAAAAATTTATGGGCCAGCGAGGGTCCACAAGCTAACCTCACCAAAATTTTTGACATTAGGGACCGTATATAATTTTTTGAAAATAAAATTTCCACCAAGATACAAAAGGTAAAACGCTGTGCGGTTGTTTCCAAAAAAAACATCAAACCGAATGATTTTTTGGTTTTTAGTAATGCACATACTAGATATATATTCAGTGGCGGATCCAGGATAAAATTTTGGAACGGGGGCGGCGAATTGTTTTCAAAATTTTTAGTGAAGCTTCACGACGAAATATTTGTTTGGTTGTATTTAAGAAACAGAGGGGGGTGAGAAGGAATAGGTTTTTTGTAAAAGGATTTTGGGAAATTTGTATTTAGTTTTTTGCTTTTTGCTTTTTGAAGATGTTAGGGATCTGGGGATTTTTGAGTGTTGATTATTTGTAAGGGAGGGGGGCTTGTGGTGGGTAATCGAGGGGGGCTTGTGAATTATCGGGGGGGCTTGCGACTAGTAATCGGGAGTGGAGAGTGAGGGGTAAAGTAGTAAGTGGATTTAGTGCTGAGTTGAAGAATATGCTATTTTAGTTGTTTTGTTTTCGCGAAGGTGTTTTGTTTTATCTAAATAAATTATAGGGTGAGAAGGCAGTTTCTACTGGTACGAGGCCGGCGATTGGGATCAGTGCGTGGGGGGAGATGGAGAATAGGGACTATTTTGGAGTAGAGTTTCTAGGGTGGGCATTTTTGCTAGATATTCATGGATTTTCTAGATAGATGAATGTTTTAGGTTTCGAAGTGACGTAGGCCAGTTCGAGCAAAGGCTATATCTGTTGGATAGTTGAGTGCGTTAGATGTTTTGGCATCGTCTAGGCTATGCTGGCGGATTTTCGAAAATGGGATTTTCGACTAAGGTCTATTCGAGGGCGAGCGGGGTTATTTTCTGCTGCTGTATTATATATATCCAGTATGCAGTGCGTTGCGCGCCTGCGCAGCGTAGCAGGAGCGAATCGCTGCGTGATAGTCTTGAGGCTCGGGATCGAGGGTTAACGAATGCAAAGTGCATTCACTTATATAATATATAGTATGGCAAACGGAGGCAATCATCGACTATTGTGCTCCAGCAACGGAGGATTCGGCACGATACCTGCTTTATTGCGTTAGTCTGTATACAAGTGTGCTGTGCTTAGTGACTGTTGTTCAGCGTTTGTCGTGGATAAATATCGTGTGTTTGAGCTACGAGCATAATTATAAAATACGTTAAACAAATTCATGCGCAGTATCTATTTGCATTAATTTGTTTTTGTTGTTTTATATATTTCTTTTATGTTTTATTTTTGGACGCATATTGTTTTATTTTTCTTATATAATATAATTTTAGGAACAACTGTCGTGGTCTATTCTGTAACTGGGACGGCTCTGTTCATCTGTCTTGTTTTTCGGCGGGAAGCGAAATTGCGGGGGAGAGAGAGTTGGGGGAACACCTAATAGAGTGTGCGTAGTTCTCAGCTATTGCCTCTGTGGAGCATAGAGCCTGTTGATATATGGATTTGGGGTTAATGAGTGGGGGATAGTGACTATTTTGAGTAGAGCCTCGGGCTTTTGTATTTGATTTTGGTAGAGATATCTGATTGAGGGTTTTCGCATTTTTCGAAGTTTTTTTCGTCTAAGTGTTTAATAGAGTGTTGTTTATATTTTTTTAGGATCAAGTATGCGTTCTTGATTGCATTCACATTGTTTTTTATCTAATTCAAACTTGGCCTCAATTAGGGCTGGCTTAGGGCTTAGGCTTAGCAGGGGGCTTGGGCTTGAGCTTAGTATCAGGCTTAGGCTTAAGCTCAGGCTTAAGGGGGCGCTCCGGGAATCAAGGATTTGGACCGTATTTAGCAAAAACAAACAAAATGACCTATTATTCTTGAAGGAAAGTTGCCCAAAATACTATTTCTGATGTTTTGACGTGCATATCTTCATAGCAAAAAATTTGGAAAAAAATGGACAATTTACTGATTTTATTCGACTTTTACACAAATTCAGCAAGTAAGCCAGTGCATCAAGGCTTTTTGAGGTTTTGCAAACAGACGATATGTAGATTTTATTAGTTGTAATGAAAAATTAAAACAATTTTATTGCGTTCTGGGCAAAAAAATCGCAGAAGAAACCATTTTCAGAAGCAGCAGATTCAAATATATGTAGGCTGTGTGAATACAAAACCAATTTTTCGGCATTCGATTATAAAATGCTGGTAAGACATTTTTCTACAAAATTTTGCACAATTATAGCATTAGGCTCTGCGCAGTTGAACAATTTTTTGGTTTTTTAAAACAAAGCTTAGAAATTTTTTTATATGAATTTTATTGCTCAAAGTTAGACTTCGAAAACACATAATGACATTTTTTATCCAAACCCGACATAAATGTTAAAAACCAAAATAATGTTCAACTAGAAAAGCACATAAGCTACATTTTGGTATACAAAGTGTGACTATACGCAAAGTATAAGCAGAGTTATCGTTTGCCGAAAATTCACTCACGTTTGGTGCTCTGGGAGTCACGTGACAAGATCACGTGATTTGAAATTTTGCCTCCAGTGTTCTTTTGTGCCATACTACATATATGTATAGTAAAGTTTGACATTTGCCAACTTTTTTGCCAATTTTCGATGTAACCCTCGATTCCCGGAGCGCCCCCTTAAGACCTATTCACACGAGGGCGCATGTTGCTCCATGGCGTACGCCATGGCGCATGAGCGGGCGCACACGCACACTTGCATACTTTGTGTGATATATATATAATACAGCAGGCAGGGTGAAAATAGAATGCGCCCGCTCATGCGCCCTCGTGTGAATAGACCTTTAGGACCCAAAAAATCGAAATTTTTCGGAAAAATCCTGCCAGCATAGCCTAGACGATGCCTTAAAACATCATAACGCACTCAAAACTATCCAAAACAAAGATTATAGCCGTTTTTGGCTTCGAACTTTGGCCTACGGTCACTTTCGAAAACACTGAAAATGCGATTTTCAAGGGGTCATATCTCAGAAAATCCAAATTTGTGAATAGGGGTTCTATTGCAAAAAATGCCCACCCTAGGGAAGGATGCTCTACTCCAAAAAATAGGTCCACTATTTCCACTCCCCCCAACTGCACTTGATCCCAAATTTGCTGTGGGGCCTCAGGTACACAAGTTAGAAAACTGCCCTTCGCAGCCCATTATAAAATTTTTAATTTTTAGATTTGAAAACAAAACACCTTTCGCGTGAAAACGTTGAAAACAACTAAAAAGTAGCAATTATTCTTCAAACTTCAAAGGCATGCTAAATCTGCACTTTATGGCTACTTGTTACCCCATCGACTCTCCGTGACTGGTCGTGGCCACAGATGTACATGGGGAGGTCGGGGGGGGGCAAGCCCCCCCAGATTTGAGATTCTGGGACAAGCCCCCCCTCAGATTTGACCCACCGGGACAAGCCCCCCTCCTTGATACTGAAATAAAGGTGCCCGAACACTCAAAAATTGCCCCAGATCGCCGTAACATGCTTCAAAATTGAGCAAAAAGCGAAAAAATTGCTAAAATAGTCAAATTTTTCCCTAAAATTTGCCTTTTTTTGACAAAAAACTTGCTATTTTTGCGTTTTTGAACGCTCACGCCCCACTGGCTTAAGCTGTTTCTTAAATACAACCAAACAAATATTTCGTCGTGAAGCTTCACTAAAAATTTTGAAAACAATTCGCCGCCCCCGTTCCAAAATTTTATCCTGGATCCGCCACTGAATATATATCTAGTATGTGCATTACTAAAAATTAAAAAATCATTCGGTTTGATGTTTTTTTTGGAAACAACCGCACAGCGTTTTACCTTTTGTATCTTGGTGGAAATTTTATTTTCAAAAAATTATATACGGTCCCTAATGTCAAAAATTTTGGTGAGGTTAGCTTGTGGACCCTCGCTGGCCCATAAATTTTTTTCAGCTCCAGCTTCACTTTCAATGCCGCTCATTCGATGCGGCAAACACAAAATTTGTAAAACCAAGTGCATTCATCATCAATGATATTAGATGCCAAAGCTTTATACCAGCATATGAAGCTTTAGAAGTGAAACAAGTGTGATGACTATTAACAGCACTCAAATAAACACGAAAACTATACACCGCATTGGAAGGAAAAAAATGTGTCTAGTAACTATACTTTAAAAATAGCTAATGCAACCGGAACCGGAACCGATAGGGTGGAACCGGAACCGATTTGGAACCGGAACCGGAACCGATTTTGCCGGCTAGAACCGGAACCGGAACAGATTTGAAAATTCGGAACCGATCCGAACACTAATATACACAATCTTAATACGTCCAATGGCACTAACGCTGAAGACACCAGTGTTTTTTCATCAAAAATTTTGAGTCGTCTGACCCACATATATGCCTGAAATGCAAATCTGCTGCGCAGCAGATTTTGGTTCACAGAGTGAAAATATAGGTTTGATATTGCCAGGCCCATTTTTCATTAGGATTTGCTTGTTGAAAACACACACGCACACTCACACGTGTGGAGCCTTGCTGTGAGGAACTGAGGAGAGTAAAATCCTTCAACACGACACGCTCTCCCGATTGATTGACTAGCTAGAAAGCCAGTACACTGACACAAGGGACGCAAAATAATAATTACCTTGACCGTTTGTTCACAAGTGAAAATAAGTAAAAGGTGAGTGTATGAGTGTATAGGAGGAAGGAGGGTGCTCCTGGGGAAGCCTTAAGGCCGATTCACACGGTGCGTTTTTGCCGCTGCAATTTTGACGCAAAACGCAAGCCGCAGGGTGTCGTAAGCGAAACGCACCGTCTGAACAAGCTTTGCGGCCTTAGTGCGTCTCGCAGGTCAGTTTGCTGCGTCTTTACTGTTTCAAAAAAATGACAAATTGGTCCGCGAAATTTGTTTATGCCAACACGTCCGCAGCATCAAAACGCAATGAAATCGCAGGTCGAATAACAGTCTGGCGTTTAAAACGCTGCGGCAAAATCAAGACGCAGGCATTCCGCACTAAAAACGCTGCGTCTGTTCAGACATTGCGTTTTGCGTGCGGCGAGCTGCGTTTTGCCGCAGCGACAAAAACGCTGCGGCAAAATCGCAGTAAAATCGCAGCGTGTGAATCGGCCTTTACAGATCTCCCCCCCCCCTCACGTAATTGTACTCCCGCACAATTAGGCGAGAAGACGAGACCTATAAGCCGACACTTACAGGGTGTAGTGGGTAGGAGATGGGTGAAATTTGTAAGAATTTAAGAAGAATTTTTTACCCCGGGAGGGTGGTTCTCTTCCCCTCCACACTTCTGAATTTTGACCCGGAAAATTATACATATTACAATATGACAAAACAAGTACAAAAACAAGCCCCCATACATCCTACACTACACACACTACATTACACGCACACAAAAATACGAGGGGGCAGCTCCTGAGCAAAATTAGTTGACGAGTTAACGGCGAATCATCGTGAGGTAAGCAAATTGATTCCTGATTAATCAGTGATTAGTTACAAAAGTGTTCCAAAAATACACGGCAAAATAAGCGAAAATTGCAAAGTTCAAATAATTAGCAAAGTCCCGTTAGTACCGTTCGCACACAACTTCAAACACTCCTCAGGCCGTCCGAATATACCCCTTACATAGCTCAACCGCAGAAGGCAAAATGGTCACCATAGGCGACTTGGACGAAAGGCGAAAGTTCTAGGTTGAGCAGGTGGTCAGTAATCGAGCAAATAAGCCGTGCGACACACAACGCGCCGGGGTCGATGGATAAGTTAGGGGCGCGGCAGCAGGGTATTAGGCTGCAGGTAGTTATTACGTTACAATCGATTATACGCACGTAGGGCACTGAAGTTTATACTTCACTCACCGATCCGACATTTGTTGGCCTACATTGGAAGGTAACACTCTCGGTTCGCGCCCAGAAACCGACAGGTTTCAGTCGCACTCGCCACTCAAGCGTACCGCACCCTAGGCTACTGTGGCACAGGCGGGGCATACTATACATACTACTTCCAAAATACTACATACTACACAATGCAAAATCACAAGATCTACTAGACTAATCACACACACACAACAAAATACCAAATAAAGCAATACCGAATACACAAATTATGGCAGACTATGAGCAAAACAAAGGCAATTTACGGCAGATTACACAAGAAAACAAATAAGAAAAACTATGACGAATTACTAAACACAGCCAACACAAATAAACCGAAAAAGACACAGGTATTTTTGGATTTTTTTAATAATATATATATATATATATATATGTTTTTGTATTTCTAGATTATGGAGATTTTTTGGATTATAAAGATATAAGAAGAAAAACAAAAATACCCGATTGCATATTACGCAAAATAAATGAATGAAATTATATTTACTGCTTCAATGTCTTTGGCGGTTGTTTGGCAGAGAGTTTTAGCGACGCCGCGAGAAAAATACCGTCCGATGGTCTCGTCCGTAGGTTCGCCATGCAGGTCCACGGGAGACTGGGACTCGCGTCGATCGAATCGCCACTCGGGTAGAGATCGCCTCCGTCGCTTCTTGCTGCTGGTCGGGGGGTAGATCACGATAGGGGATGTAAGCTGGACCCGTGGCTAGGACCGGGTCGTCAGCGGGTGGACGCAGGGGGTCTCTGCGCTTCGCGTCTGGCAGGTTCTCGATACGCCGATGGACCTTCGGGCCGCTAGGTTGGCGCGTTCACCCGTACAGGCCACTGCTCGGTAGCCTCAACGTTGGGCTGGCGGTCGATCGCATGCGGCGGTAGGTCGACTTTCCTCTCCGCTGATGGTTCCTCCGTCGGGGGTCTATCTTAACCTGCCGGTCGTCGGTCAGATTTGTAATCGCGGCTGTCGCTCCGACGCAGGGCAGGTGGCTACGACATCGAAGTCCGCGTACGACGCTGCGGGGTTCTGGACGGTCCGTTTGTGACCGAGTTGGTCGCAATCCGCGTCCTCGTCCTTTGGGTCTACGGTCTTGAGCTTGCGAAGACTCCTGTCTCCGGGTCGCTCATCGTTCATAGTATCCCGTTGGAGTCGACGTTCGCCAGTCAGATTCTTCTCTGTGCAGCACTATTTCTTGTGCCATCAGCGGCTGTGGGGGTTGAGCTGCATAGTACGTGCTGGAGGCTGCGGTTTGTTGAGACGATCGAACGACTGCAGTTGGTTCGTGCTCACGCACCCGTCGCGCTCGGTCTTCCTCTTCTCGTCGTGTATCTTCCTCCGCTAATCGTTTGTCTTCTTCCGCTCGTCTTCTGTCCTCCGCCTCTCTTTGACGTTCACGGGATTTGTCACGATTGTAGTGTTGCTGCTGAGCGTCAGGACGTCTTCGAGAGTCCTTGTTGCTACCTCTATGTATCAGGTCTCTCTGTAGATGCCTTTCGCTTCTTATGCAGATCGTTGTCGTGCTTGTGGTAGTCTTCTTTCCGTCGTGCACTACTTGTTCGATGGTGAGTATCGTGACGCTCGCTGTGTCGACTGTCCTCGCGTGTTGTACGGTGGGGCGATGCAGTGGAGCGGTGCTCGCTAGCTCGACGGTCTTGCTCTCGTCTAGGCGGCAGCCTTGTTCGGAGGTCTTCGTCTCGCCGAGCTTCGATTTTGTCCCTCAGGTTTTGCGGGGGTTTGCTGGTGGTAGGTCTGTCTCGCCAGTCTCTTGGTCAAGCGTGTTGGGTAGACGGTCTGTATTCCACTCGTCTCTGAGACCCATCATCCCGCTTTGGGTAGGTTGCCTGTTCTCCATGGTGTCTTTTCGGTGGGGGTGGAGGGGTGGTAGTTCCTCGCCTGAAGGCGCGACTTTCCCTTCTTCCACGTCGTCTCCTCCGATAGTGACCGTGAGCTGCTCCACGTGGGTTTGCAGAGCCTTCGTTTTTTCCCGCTGTTTCTGTTTTTTGTGCAACTTGGCAGCTCGAGGTACAATGACTACTTTCGAGGAGTCCACTCTCTCGCTTTCGCCTTGCGTACTCTGGCCATCCAAGTCGACAATTTTCTCCGTGATCACAGCATAATGGCTCGATGGTTCCACCCAAGTTTTCAGTCCGCAGAACTCCACTAGATCCAATGGAGCTAGGTTGGCGTGGGTGATTGGTTTCCACGGTGTTAGTTTCAACCATTGCTGCCTCAATTTTACGATTCGCCGTTTGTTCCTCGGGATTTTAGAATCCCGTTTGTAGAGCAGGGCAGCGGCTGGGTAATACCAGCTCGAGGGGTCAGCGACCATGGTTCCCGCCGGCATGATGTTATCCGTCAGATCCGGCTTCGGATTGGCTCCCTTGATTTGGAAGACATGCGTCGGCCAGTTTCGTTCTCCTCCACCCGTTTTGTATGGTGGGCATGGCTGCCGTTGATCGTAGGTATACTGCGTCAAGCGCATTCGGCGGTCAATGATTTCCTTGCGCTGTCGTCGGATACCGTCTGGGTCAGGGCCATCGAACGGAAGAATCTTACCGTCCACGACAAAATCCTCCGGTCCTTTCTCCATGAAACACAGACAAAGTTCTGCGTAGCAAAGGCGTGGTAGTTATCACCTGTGGCAGCAGTGGGTTGTGGGCGTAGCCGATGACTTGCATTCCGCCTGCGCCGAGGATCGGGTCGAAGATGGACAGGTAATTGAATGGCTTCGGCATGTTCCGCTTCAACACCTTCTTCGTCTCGATGTACTGATAGAATTGTTTCCAGACTATCAGTCACAGGAATGGCAGGCAGATTTCACGCCACAGTTCCTCCTGTTCCGGGATGTAGGCGTTCCGCATGATGTTTCTGAGGGCGGCAGCCCACATTGCGGCTCCGGTTTGCAGGATGAAGGCTTTTTTCGTCACCGCGTTCAGCTTGTCCGCCTTGATGTACTCATAGGCGTGATAGGCTGTTGGGAAGGTGACGTCCAATCCGGGTGGGTAGAATTCCTGCGCTTCGTAGTAGTCCAACGATAGCGGCCAGGGCCCAATTTTCCGAAAAAAATGTTCTCCGTTTAAGTTCTCAGTTTTTAGAAACCCTGCAATTAAGTTCTCCGTTTAAATGTTCACCGTTCACAGCTTTCCGTTTAAATGTTCTCCGTGTATTAAACGGAAAACTTCTAAGCTGAGCGAATCGAAACGGAGAACTTAAACGGAGAACTTTTTTTCGAAAAAATGGGCCCAGGACGGAGACTCACTGTTGTCCACGATGTTGTAGCCGTAGTCTGTCGAGCTGCGTCTGTCCCCGTGAGGGTCTCCGGTCTGGCGCGTACAGCAGAGCGTACACATCCCGAATTGCTCTGAGACCGGCGAATTGTGACACCACGACGTTGAACATAATGATGAACAAGGCCTTGACTCTGCCCTGTCTGGGTATCAGCTGGGCGTAGAGGTTGACTTCTGGGAAGAATTTCACCAGCAGGTCATAGTCAGACAGGTTAAATCCTGCCCCCCTACCAACCCTTGATGGTTCATCCATGCGTCAGCCATGGGTGGAATTGTGAGCTTGGTGAACTGTTGGGATTCCACCTCAGTCGGTTTCTTTTTCCTGGAGGCTACCGCAGTGGGTTCACCATCCTGTGAGGTGGGCACAAGGGTTTCGCCGTATGGTGGTGTATAGTGTTCCACCTTGGCTTCCGGCCAGTCCTGATTGTCCCGGACAATTTCCTGGACGATTCGTCCCGTCAGGTTGGTAGGCTGCTCCCAACAGTTGGCCACGTTAAGGTTGAACCAATCGGTCAGCCTTACACGGATTTCGTTCAGCCAGGGGTGCGGGACTGTCGGAGCGTCGTCACAGGTTTTCGGCATTCGGGTACCCAAATAGGCATAGCTCTGGTCCAGCGCCGAATGAGGTATATTTGGGTTTTGCTTGAAGACCATTGGGTATCCGGCCATTTCCAGTTTGTCAGCGTATCGGTGGTGCACTTGAGCGTTCATTTCATAGACCGGGAACACTTCTTTGGTTGAGATGTGCCAGTTGTAGCTTCCACGGTCCAGCACAAACCTGAGAAAGTACGTTGCCAAGGCTCTTTCACGAAAGGTCGCATCCTTGTCTAAGGCGACTCGTTGCCGCACCTACGAATGGCCCAAGCAGGGACAGTGGGTACCGGCTATCTGGGGAGGATCGTTCACTCGCCCGTAGCCTCGACCACACCGCCGGCGGGGCTTCCAGGTATGATGAGCTGGGTCTTCCGTGCGGGCCGGGGTTGCCGGACACCGACGGGAAAGGGGCTTACCTACTCTACGGGACTAGGCGCAGTAGGCGCAGATCACAGAATACTCCGCCTGCTACAGCCTGAATAGGCCTCCCGGTTATTCGGGGGGCAGCGGGCTGACGAACCACGGCGCATACGGAACGCACGGATGGCAGGGCCCCTGTAGGCCGATACTGCCTGGGGCCTGTTGCACAAAAGTCATAAGCAATAAGTTCATATGTTAATAAGTTCATATGTTAATAAGTTATAAGCCCTATGAATCTGCGTTGCACAGAAAACCTATTGTAATAGGCTGCATTCTCATAGGTACAATAGGCTGAGTTCAATAGGCTAGGCATAATCCAGCGTGCGGTTTCATATGTGTCTGAGTGTGCGTGTGTGTTTCGTTTTGAAACTTTTTGCAATAAATTTTATCAGCATCATTTTTGGCCAACAGTTCTTAAAGAAAAGTTGTTCAAAAATGGATCGGCTTTCATTTGATGTTCATATCACCTACTTTTGAATACTTTATTTTTTTCAGCTATTTTAACGCTTCTTTTTTAATTTTGATAGGACAGTTTCAACTTCAAAAATCTTGATAAATTCTGAACCAAACTGTAAAATTTTTTGGGTATGCATAAGCAGCACATATGTCCAATTCAGAAGTACAAAAAGTTTTCCCCAAAAATGTGCAGAAGTTTAAAACAGCTGAGTTAGAGGGCCTTAAAAAAAAAATTAAGTGTTTTGAAGGCTGATAGGCAATATGCTCTTTGTGCAACGCGAGCTTATTGCACTTATGACAAACACCTTATTGAACTAATGCTGCGCAGCCTATTGCTTATTGCTTATGAACATATTTCTTTGTGCAACGCAAAGCCGGCAATAGGTTATGAACCTATTGCACTTATTTACTTATGAATACGTTTGTGCAACAGGCCCCTGGAGACACACGAAGGAACACAAAACGGCAGGGCTTCTAAACCTGAACTGCCCAAAACGGACGCGCACAAACCAGAGTAGAATTTAGCAATTTAATAGAAAGAACACAGGGAAGTAGTAGTTGGCCATTTTGGCGTAATAACAGAACAAAACAAAGAAACAGAAACGCACCGCCGCGCACGGCTACAGAGTACCAGCACACTGACAAAAAATCCACTCGGCTACTTTACAGTAAAACTGACTGAGCGTACACACACAGAAGAGATGTCATGTACGTACATAATGTTAAAATATATTGAGCGTTAATTCATATTATTAAAATATTGAAAGGTAAGTGGAGTGTGAATAGGGAGCAAGGGAGGGTCTCCCAAGTGAAGCCTTACAGATCTTCCCCTCCTCACTTAATTGTGCTCCTGCACAATTAGGCAAGAAGCGAGAAAACCGCAAGCCGACACAGGTGGGGTGTTGGGAGTGGGAGTATTGGAAATTTTGAGAGGATTAAGGTAGAATTTTAAACCCCGGGAGGGTTCTTCCCCTCCTCACTTATGAATTTGCCCACACAATTTATACCCAAAAATATAGCAATACATAAATATATTACGACAGAATACATACAAAATACACACACAGTCTTTAGACAAATCACTGAGTTATTGATGAGGTTGATTAGTTGGCTCCACAGTAAGTGAGGTAAGTTGGACAAGTTTAGCGAATGTACAAGACACTGATTAGTATACACGAGTTACAAGTACTATCACAAGAGTTGCAAATATTATGACAAGGTGAGTTCAATTAATGGCAAAAAGTTCACAGCTCCGATACGAAATGTACAAAGTTCACAGTTTGTACAGTCCATACAGTTCACAATCCTCAGGCATCCAAATTGCACAACGGGGGTAGGGTGTCGCCATAAGCGCCGCAAGAAAAGGCAGGGGGGGTAGACACTAGACAGTTCGGGATTGAGCAGTATCACGCATAGTTCACAGTTTGAAAATTGAGCAATAGCGCGTGGTTCACAGTTCGCAAATTGAGCACTAGCGCCGAGGTAGGTGTAGCGATCTTAGGGCGCGGCAGCAGAAGTAGAAGGCTCCGGTTGAGCGCTGAGGATTTAGCGTCGCCGGTCCAACATTGGGTGGCCTCCAGTTGGGCGTGACACGTCTGGCAGGCGTCTAACGGTGCCTCATCGGCTCCTGCTGGCGCCGCCATCGATGCACTGCACCATAGGCTGTTGTGGCATGGGCGTACGCACAAGTTACACATACGATATATATACTACGAAGAATCACAAATAACACTAGATCAAATACACAAGTTTAAGCACACGAATAAAGCAATATTAGAACAAGGCACTCACTGGGCAAAAACAAATTACTACAAGTTACAACAATACCAATACAAAAATAAAGCACATATTAAAGCACACATACAAAGCATCAATACCAAAAATACCAGTGACATACTACAAAGGCAAACATGGCATACACAGCCGAACTGTTGACAAAGTGAAAAATGAAAAATAATTTTGGGTTTTATAATAATGATATGTTTTTGTGTTTTTAGGTTATATGCCTTTTTTTGAAAAAGAGAAGAAAAATGAAAAATAAAGAAATGACACAAAAAATACCCGAACATTATGCATACTACAACAATAATACAAAGATGAATAAATTTTATTTACATGTTGATCTTCATAGTCTTTGGCGTAGTTAGTGAGCGTAATTAGCGTCTTTTCGCGTAATAGGTAACAGTTCACTGGCTACGGCCTAGCGACTGAGCGGCCTGCGTTCGAGCGCGGGTCGAACGAGTAAGGCGGGCGGAGCGAGTGGCGTGAGTAGAGCTAGTGACTATAGCGTGGGTCACCTCGCGCTGTTGCTCCGCGGGCATGTCACTGTGGGGAACATAGGCGGGTCCCGTGTTGACTATAGGGCCAGTGACCCTTTGGAGACCTGGGTCATTCGCCTCGGGGCGTTCCAGGCATGGAACCTCGACGCGGAAGGAAGTCGTTTGCTGAGCTGATGCCGCTGCGCCTTCCGGTCGTACGGTGGGCGTACCCATCCGTGGCGGCCACTGTTCGTGCTCCTCTACCTCCACGTCGGATAATTGTTCGATGATCGAATGAGGTAGTGAGGCGGATTCCACCTCCATGGGTCGTACCTCTTGTTGTTGTTGTTGTTGTTGTTGTTGTTGTTGTTGTTGGGACGCCTCTTCCGACGGTTTTGGATCTTGTCCCGCTGGACGTCGATCATCTTGCGTGTCAGTGGGCTCCCGCTGTGTCGGGTCCCGGATTGGGCTTCGTCGACGGCTCCCTCGTCCGACACTATGATATTCACGCCTGTCAAGTTCCGGTGGAGGTGTTGTACTTGTAGACCACCCCTCCTTGATGTTGACTTTTCCATAGCTAGAAACAGTTTCTAAAACTGGAAATTTATCAAAATTATTAGTTTCAGCTAAACTAAAGCGTTTGGCAATATTTAAGTTTATCGTACAAATCCTGTGTTGTGTGCAAGCCATGACGGCAGTTGAAATTATTGCATCAGACAAATGGAAAATTCCACGTAAAACGAAGTTCGGAAATAGCATCATCATTTTAGTGTTTATTGTAAAATTATATTTCAAAATCTAAATTATTAGATTGCCAAATAGCGTCCTAAATTTGTACTAACCTTTATTTGATATTTACTGTATTGTGAAATTAACGCGGGGGTAATCCTTAGTTCGAAACAGCCTTTGTTAAGTACTCTAAAAATTCTCCTTCGCTGTAGATGTAACTTGGCTTGATCTGACAGAAGTGGTTGCTGTTCTTTTCAAAATTGTCTGGGACGCGTTGCACGCACGGGGTTAAGGGTAGGAAATTTGAGACGAATGTTTGCGTAGTTTTTAGTTTTTAGTTCAGTAGTGATTACTTCCCGTTTTGAAATGTATTTTTAAATTGTAAATTATTTGCCCACTGTCCTGTTTCATACTTTTATCGTCTGCGTAAATTGGTAGCTTTTTCAATATAACCATCTCATTTTATTTGGCCTCCGAGTTTACGTTGATCTCCCTGAGGGTTTCTGTGACCGCCCTGGGACGCCTGTAGTGCGCCCCGGACCTGAGTCAGGGCGATCGACGGGCGGAATAGCCGCGATAATCGACGGATCTAGGTGTTACTCTCCGACCCACAGGGCTGCAGGCACGCGGTCTTTCACGCCCTAAACTGCAAGTTATATTCTTGCCTTAACTCAACGAACCCCTTGGGTCGGGGTTTAACAGA
>JASANF010004003.1:0-30129 GCA_030248245.1 Trissonchulus sp. WLG1_4 | reverse complement strand
ATTTTTTGCGCCTGTACGGGCTTTTCTACATTTTTAATCTAATATAGCTGTTTTCATGCTTTATTATTTCTGTAGTTTTTAATCACATTATGTTTAGGTCAAGTCAGAAATTTGCAACCTGTTGGGCACAAGCAAAAAAGCCTGCATTTGGGATGGAATACCGAACAACACTGACAGTCAAACTGTACGTTTTTAGTTTTTTTAATGAAGTTCTTTAATGCGTTTCAAATTCATAATGTGTTGTAATTTTTTAAACTTTTTTCAAAACTTTTTAATGGTCATTTTTTGAAACGTTAATCCATTTAGTCGACTATGTTTAGGTGATTGGTCTAGCCGGCTTCAAGCATCCAGGCGAGAATATAGTAGCTGTACAGCGAAGACACGGGGCTACCACCGTTAAGAAAAGCTCAAGTTTGGTCAGTTCATTTTTTTGGACAATAAACAGCCAACACCAATTTCGTCTCCAGATTTGGGTCTGTTCACAAAAATTGGACATTGTATTGAGCCATAATAAGCCGAACTAATAGTAGTAGTAATTATGGGAGTAGTAATAAGCCTAAAAGGTGCCGTAGGCCCTAGCACCGCTAACCAAGTCTTGTCTTAGTTTTTTTAACTAAATGAGATAGTTTCGTTTAGTAATGAAATTTAATGGTCCCAATCTTAAAGTTTCATTATTATTGCAGCCTTGATTTTGTTGAGCCGGTTATTAGTTACTAAAAAAATCATTACACATGATAGTATAAAGTGTGCTTTGTTGGTTTACTCGAATACCGGATTCTGGACTGAATATTAATTAATAACTTGTATCACTTAATTGAAAATTATATAATAAATTAATTAAATAATCAGTAAATTAAATTATAATACAACTTTGTTTATTTGTTATATTTATTTATTATATTATAATAAATAAATTAATTTTTGCCTTTTTCAGTTTCACAGCCTCAGCTCCAGCTCATCGGAGAACGAGGAGGACACTAATAATTCGTCCCCTTCCGCCATCTTCGACCACCACCAGCTATTGATGGACGCGTCACCTACCCGGCTGGCGGGGGCCTCGTCCAGCGGCAATGTGCCCGGCCAAGCGGGGGCCAGTCGCCAGCCCATAGTCCACCACTCGGACTCGACCAACTCGCTGGACGAAGACATGCTGATGGCTCAGAGTCGACAGCGGCGACTCAATGTCATACCGCTGAGTAAGGGCATAGGGTTGGGGTTATTATTAAGGCTGAATACATAAGGCAGATTCTTGAGAGGAATTTGTAACGGGCTGTGTGTCGAAATTATATTTATTACTTTATTTTTATTTATTGTATTGTATTTATTTATTCATGTGTTCTAATCCGCTAAATGCAATTTTGGACAAGTCATTGTGATTCACATGTTGAAGCTGCAAAAATACGTGGTGAATTGTTTGTGAATTTGTTCTCATAAAAATACTCAACATAAAAAGACTCAACTACTTGATTATAGCAAGAGTACATAATAGGGAACTGCACGACCCGAAATAGCCGTTTTACGCCTTGATTTCAGGGGGGAATTCCCCTCGAATCAAGACATGTCTTGATTCCAGGGGGGACCCCCCTCGTGTCAGCACACTGCCACGGTGATGTCTTGATTTCAGGGGGGGGGGGGGTGCCCCCCTCCCTGAAATCAAGACACCACCGATTTTGTGCTGGCAGTGTGCTGAAAGGAGGGGTCCCCCTTGAAATGAAGACACCACCGTGGCAGTGTGCTGAAACGAGGGGGGGTCCCCCCTTGAATCAAGACATGTCTTGATTTAGGGGGGGAGTTACCCCCCCCCTGAAATCAAAGCGTAAAACGGCTATTTCGGCCGGAGCATCGTCCGGCCGATTAGCTAGAATATGGAAGAGTGTCATACTCTTCCCTATTATGTACTCTTGATTATTGTTATCAACCGATCATTGGCATATTCAGATTTTTTTTCGTACAGCTAAAGCTAACGGTTAGTGGCGTTTTGTCAACATCTGCTGACCAAACTGTTTCAAGATGATGGGACCGCTAATATGTTTCAATCTGTGATTACTGAATTAATTAGTTGTATCAAAATTTAAATAATTATGTTGCCTATGTCCACACTTTGTTTTAGTTCCCGCAGACATGCCTGATATTCGTGAAGCGTTGGAAAACTTTGTTCGTATATTTCAAGCAAGGTATTGCGCAATTTCCTGGGGAGTACCACGACGTTCTAACTGTGGCTTATATTTAGCAGTTTGTGGTATATTGTTGTGAAGAATCGTCTGTATTTGGGATAAGTAGGAAATTTCAAACATTCCGGCGTCTGCTTTTGCGTGTTTTCACTTGTTTGATTTTAATGGAAAAGTAATGTATAAGCCACTTCAAGCTTACGCTTAACGCTATCTTTATCGATTGTACCAAAGCTGTCATGAGACTTTCTTTATTGCCCTGTCTCATTGTCTTCAGATTAGATTGACTGAAGGCGTGTCGAAAACTGCACTTTAATAGTCTTAACCTTGGTTTAATTTTAAATTTTATTTTGAGATATGGCGAGCGTCACCCCACATTCTACACTGGTGCTTTGAATGAGCTACTGGAGGATATGGCTCAGCTTCCTGCCAAAGAGGTACACTGGATAGTGCTCTTGATGCTCACTATATTGTGCTTGGTAACTGATTGGGGGGGCGTAGACTATTTTATGTGTAAGTTATTTGTCCGTAAATTTGTACGTCGTGGCTTTAACTTCAGCTGCGTCTCAGGCTCAGCTCAGAGTTTTGAGTATATACTATGGCAGTTTCGTTTGATCACAGTGCGACGTCACCCCTTTCTTGTGTGAAACTACAGTCGGAAAAACTATTTAGTGTTTATGCATACTTTCATGCCATTAAAGAGACACTAGAATTAATCGGGTTAACCTAATTCAGATAAACCGAGTTAAGCAGATTAATTTAATCCAGTTAATACAGAGTTAATCCTAATCCATGTAATCCGTGGTGTGTTTTAGCGCAAGCCAGTGGTGTTGTACCTGCACGACGACGCGTCGGTCTCCTCGAACGTGTTCTGCGAATTCGTGCTCTGCTCAGAACAAATTGTCAATTATCTCAATGAGAACTTCCTCGTCTGGCCCTGGGACTTGACAATTGACGAAAACAGAAACAAGTTGGTGTTTTTTAGTGTTCTGTAGAGTTGTGGTGCGGAGAAATGGCGAATTTTTAGCACAATATTAATCAAGCTATCCTACTTTTCAGTTTTTCACACATACTGATTAATTGATTGTGTAGCATTTGATTTGATTTGATTGTAGTTTTATGTAGTCAAACTTTAAAAAAAGCCATGTTGATAATTTTGTTTTTCTTCTTCAAAGTGGATGATTGCTTAAATAGAAGCTTAAAGCCTGTTTTTTGCTTCACTCTGATTACTTGTGTATGTCAAACTGCAGATATCGTTCAAAATCATGTTAACACGTATAAATCTGGCCGTTTTTTGTATTAAGCTAAATGCTTTCTGTGCTGTTTTCTTATTCAGTTAATTTGAATCGACTCTGTTAAATCCTATTTTAAATAAATCCTATATTAAAATCTAATCAGTTAAATCTTGTTTAAATTTATTGAGTTAAATTCTTAAGTCTTAATCGCTTAAACCTATTTTTAATTCTTGATTTGCCATAAGTGTTTTTGAGAAGTCCTATTTTCAAAGCAGTGGTGTTGTGCTATTTTAGGTTCCTGGCGATGGCGTCATCGTACCTGGGCGGCATGCCGGACCTGCTGCTGAATCTGAACAGCGTCCCCCGCGACCAATATCCCATCCTGGCCGTCATCATGCGACAGCGGGGGTCGTACCAGTTGCTCACCGTCGTCAGAGGTCAGGGGGGGTACAATATGCTAGGATGAGGATAGATTAATAGAATTCAGTATTTGACGGTGGACTAGAAGGCTAAGGGCCAATTTCTAAAATGTATTAACCGGATTAGATTAAAATTTGTTTTGTCAATAACTCTTGACATCGTTTATGAATTTGTACGAAATTTGCGATAACAATAAAATTTGTAGTACCTCCCGCTTGTACACAAAATTTTAAGTCTACCTTAACATCGAGATAAGTTATTAGGCAAACAAATTTTAATCTAGGTAAATAAATTTTAAGCTAATCCGTTTAATCCACTTTAGGAATTGGCCCTAAGACACCGTAGAGGTGATGAGACAGACATAACTGATTATTTGCTTCCTCACGGGCCTATCCTAGCTTCCATTATTTTAAATTTATGTGGGGCGACACAAGATGATGTATCTGAACGCTCGGACAGCTTTTTTTTGCAGTTGAACTATTTAAAGATTTTTCTTTGATTTTCCTCCACATAAATAGCAGCTATACTGTACAACGGTCAACCAGCAGATTTTAAACGATGTGTAATTTGCCGAAAAAAGCCATGCGTATGGCAGTTGAACAGTTTTTAATTTTTTTAATTTCTAATGATTTTCATTGATAATATTGTCTATTTATAGGCAGCAGCACAGGTGACGAGACGATGCTAGATCTAATCCAAGCCATCAATTTGTATCATAATCAGCAGTCCGAAGAAATTGCAGAAGAGGTAGCAGATCAGTTAGAAATGAAACTCGCTCAATAGTTATTGCTACATAGCCCAATTAGTGTCATTCAAGTTAACCCCACTCCTATTAGTTACGCTATCACTGCCACATAATATTATATCCACAGAAAATACGTACAGTTCTATGACTGACTATGTTTTTGTATATAATATACTGAAACTAGCTTTGGAAACCCAAATTAAGTTTAGTTTTATTTTGTAGTATATCGCTCTGAAATTGTTTAGTTTTGATACAGTTTTAAAAGTATGGCGGCCAGAATTTAGTTTAGTTTTAGTGTATCCAATTTGATTTAGTTTTAGTATCATAAAACTAGTTTTAGTATTAGTTATAGTATACTAAAAGTTAAAACAACGCTTGTCTTTTCCTGTTGTTTGTTATGTTGCTGACAATCAACGACTTACTGTTTGTCATAGTTACTTTGTCGATACTCGATTCATGCTTACAGCCGTATGTCCGTTCAACTTGCAAAATAATTACGAAATAATCACGCCACCAGTGTCTATCTAGGCCACACCAAAATGATTGTGGTTTCTAGGTGGAACGCGTAGCGCGAGACGAAGTGCGCCGGGCTCAGGAGGAGGAGTACCAAGCCAGTCTGCTGGCTGACCAGGCCAAAGCCGAGGACCGCCGGCGAGAGGAGGAGGCCAAGGCTCTCCAGGAGGCGCACGAACAGGCCGTCATGCTCAGCAAACAAGTATTAAGGGGGACTTGGCTTGCAGTTTTGTGCGGGGGGATGTTTTGTGGTTTACAGTATTTTACAGAAATGGCTGTAGACAACGCTACTTAAGCATGATTTAGTGGCAAAATTTCATTGAACCATCAGTAATCGGGATGATGTCACGTAATTTTTTCGAGGGAATTTTACACCAGGAAAAAAGAAATTGTTGCGGCTTTGTCAAAAAATAGAATGTTCTCACTTTTCTTTTACTATCCACTCTGCAAAAAACGCTTTTTCACAGATGTACATTTAGATTTCGAAGATAGTTTCATAATCCGTTTTCCTGCTGTGAAGACTACATAATAATATCTCGTCAAGACTACATAGTATCTTAGAGCAGAGCAACAGACACTGTTACGTACAACGTACTCTTGTTGCTATGTTTCTTTATAGAAGAAGAGTGAGACACTGCTATATTATACTCTTGTTGCTATGATTCAGGCAGAGCAGGACCGTTTGGCGTCCCTGGTCCCCCCCGAGCCGGCCGAGGACAGCCCCGAGCCCCTGGTGGTGTTCCGTCTGCGCCTGCCCGAGGGGGCCATGGCCGAACGCCGCTTCCTGGCCGCCCAGCCTCTCAGCTGTCTTCTGAACTACCTGGGGGGGCTGGGCTTCCCCAAAACTCAGTATAAAGTCCTCACTAGCTATCCTCGCAGAGACGTAAGTAGCGAGGGGTTACTCTTGATAGTGTATACAGGTCCTCGTAAAAAGTTATATACCCGTCTTGGGCCAAAGATCTTTGTAACTGCCGTATGGTGGATTATTGGCTGTAGAGATTTTTGTTGTGTAAGTCGTTTAGATATTTGACCCTTTACTTCATTTTTTTGCGTTTACGGCAATTCTTTTTCAAGGTTAGCGTACTCAAAGTAAACCTTCCGAGATTAATACACCGATATTATTTATCCCAACAAAGAACTTGTCTTTAAGAACGCAGTTGCAGCAAACTAAATATCAGTTTAGTGGGCCTGTTTTTAGCGTGGTATCTTGGGAGGGGAGACATCCAGGCCAGGTTTTTTTTAAAGTGTTCTTTCTGTACAGCCCTGTGCGCATTTCCATGTATTTTGTTTGGCGAGTAAGAGAGTTAGTTTATTTTTAGCTGTCCACATTGGAGCCTAATTCTACGCTTAGCGATTTGAAGCTATGTCCGCGTGAGACGCTGAACATTGAACTAAGAAGTGATGATGACTAAGGGATTGGTATTTATGTCACAATAATGAATGACTAACGACTCAGTCAATGAGTGGTGTATGGTAAAGCTGACGACGCTCATATTTAATAACGTGAGTGCTGCCATTAAGTCCTTTACGATATTTCGGGCGGCAAGATTTGTTTTAATTGTGCTTTCTGAGCGGACACACAGCTGTGACTATGAATTGACCCTAAACTAATTTTTTGATTTTTGCACGTTTTAACTAAAGTCTGGCCAAAAATGTCTGGTACCCTGAGACAAAATGAAACACGCAATTTCATTACAAAAGAAACGAATTGCAAGCATCAGGAGTACAGCGAGTAGCCACAAAAATCACGCCACCTATTTTGTCCCACGGTTCACCAATTTCTGGGCAGACTTCAGCTAATACTGCAAAATTAACCACCGTTACTTCACAGAGATAGTTTAAGCATCGGATCGAAACGCATTGTTGGTGATAGGTGATTGCTAACCGAGCAATATTGGCTGATTGCTTGTGTAATAACCAGCCGGTCCGACGTCGTTAGTCAATTCAGGATTTTGTGAAGATTAGCTATTAATTGTTGCATAAATGAATGACAAAGCAGTTTCTATTTTTTATTTTTTTGAAATGTTTTTCATTTGTCTTTTGAGTGGAAAGTACTGAGACCGTCTAAATGTTTGAATCAAATATTTAGACTGTCTTGATAAGCTTAAGCTGAAATTACTACATAATTTGTGATTTTTCATTCATGCTATCATAGTAGCAAATTTTGTGATAAATAATGCTGTCATGTTTTTTGCGAATTTCCTGTAGTAATGTACTGTATTTTGAACTGACTATTGTGTTTTTTCTGTTTGTTTGGTTTTTTAACTACTTGTTTTATTGCCTGCGATGGTAGAAATTTTTCAGATAGATAGGTTTAGAGTAAAGTTGTACATATAAGTATTAAATAATAAAAAATGAGCCTAACACCGTTACCACTATTTTAGTTTTGTGAAAAAATTGAGTTCATACGTCATTTGTGTTGCAATTTCTCATATTTTGTTGAGATTTTCCTGTATGGATATTTGACAAACTTGCTTTGTTGAAGTACTTGGGAATTTTTTAAACTTGACTAGACTGTTTATGTTTAAAATAAATTTAAAGCGAGCAATTTTTGATGTCGATTCGATTGTCGGTCATAAAAATTGGTTGTTGGTTGGCTATTATCACCTCCTCCGTTTTTCGTTCACAATTTTCGTCTTCATCTTATGGTTTTTTCGTCAAACTTTTTCTAAAGTCACATCTTTGGCGACGTTGTCAAAGAAGTTTTTGTCGAACTAACGTTTTGTAGTAATTTGATTGAATTCATGCAAATTTTTTCAGTAACAGTTGTTGGATTTGTGTATATGTCATATGAAACTGTAAATGTCCTATTTAAGGCTCGGTCTTGACATAAATATGGAAGTATATATATCAACAAATCAAAATTGATTTAACCAATCAATTTTTTTCAAAATTTTTATTTTAATGTTTACTGGTACAAACCGGGTCTTGACTGTTTTAGAATGCCGATGGTATTTAATTATGTCAGCATGTGCACGTGTTTGCAACTTGTAATTTTGTAACTTGTACTTTGCTGCTTCACAAGTAAATCGAATCATGGCAGTTGTGTTTGTCAGGGTTACTTATTCATTAGGCTCTAGTGAGTTAACCTTTTAATTCCCAGAGCTGCCATTTGGCACATCACGTGATGAATACCCAATCGGGGGCCATAAAACTTGATTTGTTCATTCTATTCAGCTGAACTGCAAATTGTTTTTTCAGAAAGTCTAGTTCTTTATATTTAGTGGCCAAATTTTGAATCTACTGCCACACAACAAAACCTATGCTTCCCTAAGCAATGTGCAAATTTAACTTTTTTTCATCGCAAAAGTAGTATTTTCTTTGTGACCTCATTAAGATTTTGGTTTACGCCGCCAGCAGTCAACTTTGTGTGCATCAGATACAACAAATGTACTCTATTGCTAGCCTTCAACTACATATGGGAAGCGCACGACATTTGTGTTAATACTCTAGGGGGAGGTACATTTGCCTGAGCGATGGCGCAAGTTTTTCACAAATTCTCAACTTTGAGCGCTTAACGCAAAAACGGTGCGTCGGCTCACTATGTTTTGTTCACCATTCATTTTTCTATCGAATGGTGGTTTCGCCATCTCTCTACGATGCACGTAACTCGCGCAATGGTAAAAAAACTACATAGAAGGTGTCAGAATCAGGCTGCCTGGAGTGAGATGCTCTGGGCAAGGGTTAATTTTCGGTGCCGGAAACTTGGCTTAGAGGCCGATCTCTAGTCGTTATTTCGAAGTAACAAGCATTCAGCATTTTGCTGTTTCAGGTACAACAATAAGAAGGCACCACTAGATTTGGCTATAAATTTTTAGTTGAGTACTATCAAGAGTACATAATAGCGTCTCACTCTCTATAGAAGAAGAGTGAGACACTCTCCTGCCGGCCTGCGTTCTACATAGCACAAGCAGATGCGCTTGTCGTTTTCAGGCTACATGTCGACATTCTGCGCATACCTACGTGGCTGGCCAATCAGCGCGTAGATTCTGTGCGTAACACACTAGTATTATAATCGCTGATGCGTTGATAATTAAGAAAGGAATAAAAGGTTAATGATAACTCATTAATCTAATTACCAAAACATTAAAAAAGGTTTGCAAATACCTTTGGAGATATTTTGGCAAACTTTCAGCGAAATTGATTGAGAAACTTTTAAGAAATTGAGAAAAGTTGATATCGCGCAAGCTGCTCAATCAATTTCGCTGAAAGTTTGTCAAAATATCCAAAAAGGTATTTGCAAACATACCTATTGTGATGTTTTCGCACCTAAATTGTGTATTTAAAATCACCTATTAACCTTTTATCTCTATCTGAATGCTTATCAACGCATCAGCTATGTGTGTGTGTTACGCAGAGAATCTCCGCGCTGATTGGCCAGCCACATGTTGCACATGCACAGAATGTCAACATGTGGCCTGAAAACGTCCAGCTGTCTGTTTCGGCCGAGCATCATTCCGGCCAATTAGCTAGAATACCTAGAGAATAGTGACATACTCCTTCCTATTTCGTATGTACTCTTGTTCATACTTTGTTTGTTCGTATGCCTTAAAATTTCGGCAGAGTTGAACTTTTGCCGGACATATGACAAAATGAAATTGTGCCGTTTTGTACGGCTGAACGGCCGAAAGCATGAATTAAACACCCGGTCTGCCGTTCAGTAGATATTAGAGATCGGCCGGGGCCGGTGGCGGGCCGCGGGCCGACCGGGCCGACCGGGCCAAGCCGGCCCCGGGCCGGCCCCGGGCCGACGCTCAGTCAGACGTCCCGGCCCGGCCCGGCAGCACTGCGGCCCGCGGCCCGCCACCGGCCCAGGGCCGCGTGGCAGCGGGCCGGCCCCGGGCCGACCGGGCCGACCGGGCCGACCGGGCCGACCGGGCCGACCGGGCCGACCGGGCCGCGGGGTGGAGCTTCAGCCTCGAACCAATCAAATGAAATTATACATATAGAATGGACGTCGCAAACAAACCCCCGTAGAGCAACTGGTCTTCACGGCAACTAGCGAGCTTTGTCTTCAGTTTAATATGAATGTATTTAAAAGCAAGTGCTGTGAGCGGGAACTAAGACTGCTGTGAGCGGGTGGACTATACTTATGTATCCCAGGCTTAAGTTTATAATTTGACTCAAGTGCGCTGCAACAATGTGAGGATTAGTGCAGTTGAAGGTTTTTGTAAACGCCTAAGCTGAGACAGTTTATTGATTTATTTGGTGGGGTGCACCCCACCTACATCAAAACCATACATGGGCAAGGTCAAAGGACTTAGCCTACACCAGCTTTTTTTCGTGCGTGGGTCTTTTTGTTTCAAAAATTTACGATTGTAGTGCGTGAAGCGCATAAGCAATTTCTAGTTGCTGATAATTTCTTTTGTCTAACATGTGTTTTGATCTTCACTTCAAACATGATCGAAACACTGATATTCTTTAATTCACGCACCATTATATGCAAACGTTGAGAAACTTCTACATATTATGCATTAAATTATACGTACAGTGTGAGCTTTCGGAAGGCAAAAACCTTTTATGAAGTTGGCATAGTCAGGATATTGAAAAAGGGGGCTCCTTTTGTACAGGTCTGAAGCCTGTAGCATTTTTTATGAAATATCAAAAATTTGCATGCTGAAAAATTTAAAAGTGACAAAATTTTCCAAATTTTTGACTTGTCATAATTTTTCACAAAAACATTTTTGGCCAACGCCGTTTGCATTTTTCACGAGAATTACCTTTCCTCTATACTTCTAAAGCTCAAAAACAGTGAAAAACGTTGTGGTTTACCTGTGACTGGTCAACCGTTGGTGCGGGAAAAAACCCTATTGCGGGAAAAAACCCTATTTTGCTTGGCGACAATTTTTTGCTAAACTCACCCATTGTTGTTACAAAAGTGGATTCATCTGGCCTAACAACATGCATAGACTTCATTAAAACCGTTTATTCCGCCGCAAATCGTCGTTTTTGTCGTTTTTGCCCATACACCGACACCCCTTGCGAAACCTGTTGTGGTGATGTTTTCACCAAAGTTTGGCATTTTTTGGCATATTTAGGCTTTAGCTGCTGCGTACCACTTGAATCCATCGATTCTACACGCGGGCGGTGTTTGTCCTCTGTTTCAGACTTTCAGACGTAATAAGCGCAAAAAAATTTTATTGCTTTTAAATACTGAAAAAATGCATATTTGGGCAGAAGTCATGTCTGCCAAAAAGGTTGATTTTTGAATAATTATTGTGAGTCACATGGGTGTCGTAGAAACGATTTTTTAGTCCATACTGCAGCCTAAGTGTTGTAGAACACGATGAAATTGCGTTTATACTCACTGCTAATAAAACAATGGAAAAACGTGATAGGGTTTTTCCCCGCATTAGGGTTTTTTCTCCGCGCCACTACACATTACGTAATGGAAAGTATAATTTTGGTCATTTAAATTAAATAAATACACTGTAGCGGGGGTCTTGGGGCGGCAGCCCCCAGGCCAGAACCAAAGATTATTACCCTTTTTTTTGTGAACGGTTTACATAACAAAATGCTTTGTAAGCGCAAGATCACTGAGCCACTTGTTGCAGCGGTCTGGGGACGGCAGCCCCCAGAAAAAAATTGGAATTTGCTTCAGATTGTAGGCCAAATTTGGCCAACTGGAGACGTGTCAGAATTGTTTTCCGACAGGAAACTGCAAACAAAAGATGGGACGTCACATCCAGTAGTAAATGCAGCATAATGTGCTCTTGTAGACATGCATAGGCTTCGACGAAAAATATAACAAGGAATAGCATATAAGCCTCAGAGTTGCAGGGGTCAAGCAGCGGTAGCCCCTAAGAAAAAAGTTAGAACGGAGTCAGTCAATACGCTCCTGCTTCCAGCGTCGGTCTTACTTACGGAGTCAGTCAATACGTTCCCGCTTCCAACGTGGGTCTTACTTAAGGAGTCAGTCAATACGTTCCCACTTCCAGCGTGGGTCTTACTTATGGAGTCAGTCAATACGTTCCCATTGGCAGCGTGGGTCTTAGTTACGGAATCAGCCACTGCAGTCAGTCGCTTCGCATCATCTGCGTGGGTCACTTACTCTGCTTGGGTCACTTACTCAGTTATTGAGCTTCACCCACCCACGTACCCTGCGTGGGTCCCTTACTAACCCTTGCGTGGGTGCGTGGGTCTAGCCTTACACCAGTGTAGGCTGGGTGTAGGCGTTGCCCAAGCGTGATCAAAACTGATACGAGTTTCAGTATTTTAGCTTTCCGTTCAGCGTCTGCTATTCATTAATTTATTCTACAGCTATGTAGAGTGTAAGGTCCGAGAGCTCGCGCTATCTTATCAAAACAACAGCTGGGGAATAACACTGCTACTTTAAGGGGCAGCTTTGTGTTTGTAATGCAAAACGTTACAGTTGTATGTAAATTATTAGTGAGCTACAGTCGTCCTTGGACTTTAGCAGTCTTTATTACTGATCAAGCGAACCAGGGCCCACCGGGCCGACCGTGCCGGTCCCGGGCCGATTCCCGGCAAACAGCGGGCCGGCTGGGGCTGACCGGGCCGACCGGGCCGGCCCCGGGCCGACTGCAACGGCCCCGGGCCGGCCCGGGGCCGGCCCGCTGCCACGCGGCCCGGGGCCGGTGGCGGGCCGCGGGCCGATGCCGGGCCCGGGCCGGGCCGGGGGCGGCCCGGGGCCGGCCCGGTGAAAATGGCTGCGGCCCCGGGCCGGCCCGGGGCCGACACTTGGCTTAGCGGCCGATCTCTAGTAGATATGGACGTGCGTTCATCCGTTTGTCCCAATGTCCGTACAACAAAGATCGACCCCCTAAAATCGTCAAAATTGCCCCTGGCAGTGAGTCGCCGCGACACGTGCGGATCTGAGGCGAATGGGCTATACCCAATTTCGCTATCGCCGCGGTAGCCCCGGCGATATGGTAAAAATAGCAATCCGTCGCAGCGATATGGCCGCTACACTGAACGAAAGTTAGGCAAAATGCAGCTATCGTCAAAATCTCCAGTGTTGAAAAAATAAATTCGAAACAGTCAAACTATATGGTTGGTGTGAATTTCCCCCCCGGAAAATCTATCTATCCCGGTGCAAAATTTCCGGGGGGGGGGGGAATTTGCACCGGGCTACATTTTATTAAACACCCAGTAATCACTCACACTGCACACACAAAGCTTTTTCAGTTCGCCTCAATGAAACACGGCTGCCTTTCAGCTTCGCATTGGGTACATTTTTTGGGGTATCGGTGATTATCGGGTTTCAAAAACATTTTCAGCTTAACTGCGGTTGCGGTATGGTTTATATCTGCCACTGTCCAGTGTCCACTAGTTACTACAAGGAATTCAGCTTACACTAGGGACGCGGGCTAATTTGAGTAGCAAGGAAAAGCAATAAACAATTAAAGTATACTAGTAAAAGAAGGGGGAACGGAAACGAACGTCCCGTTACACTTACTGTACTGGCTTATGTTGAGCAGCATGTTATAATGCATACATAATATTGTAGCTAATACTTGTTTACTTGCAATAGGTTCGAAAGAACAAACTTTTAACAACCCCAAACAATAGTGAATACTGATACTTCATTTACCCAACTTTATTTAACGCCAGTTCATTGGCCTTTGTAATGAAACCAGTGTCAATTTTGTACCTGAAAAAACAAATCATGAAATTGACTGCTACATACATACTTACTTTTTATGGATATTATTTTAGCGACAAAATAATAACTTCCAATATAGTCAAAGGTTAAAGATTAGAGACAAAATACCTAACATCTAAAGTTCAAATCAGAATATTAGCCTTTCCTAAAAAGTCCATTTCGTTTCAAATCCACGAACCTTAACTTCTCTAAATCAACATAGTTTTGCAATTCCAAACTGTTGCCAATACATTCATGCATTATTTTATCTGGCTAAACTTTGCAAAACAAAGTTCACAAATCAAAGTAAAGACCTTCTATGATAAATATTCTCACTAGAGCTTATCGCGTTTTGCCACGTTGACTGTATTTCCTGTAAAGGGTTTCCGATCCATATGGGGGAGAACCGATCCTTCATTTATGTTTTTTTATTCAATTGTAAAATTTCTAATTTTCTAAAAATAACTTCATGACTTTTTATCTGACCTCTGCACTAAAACGTATCCGCTTGGTAAAAATAATCTAAAATTTTAAAATCATGCTGTACTGTTTGCAGTTTTATGTATAAAGCCCCCTTTAATGTACTGTATTGGCAAGAACAGTAAATACCAAAATATTCTGGTAATAAATTGGTAAGCCAGTGCATATTTGGTCATTTCTATCAAGTTGCACTGTTTTCATTGACTGTTCGCTTTGACACTGAAATCATGAAGCTCGCTCTGCTCAGTTTGGCCTGCCTCTGCTTGTTCGCTGATGCGGTAGGTTGAGAATGAAAACAGCAATAAAGGATTGTTTTAATTTCAACAACCGTTAAAAACCTGTGCAGCAACTTCGCAGTAAATGTGTTCCAAATTAGAGATTTAACATTTTTTATCCACAAATAATGGCCGCGTTTTGGTATGTAGATATATACTCTTAAAAATTTTAAAAATTATTTACGCTTTGCTACATTGACTTGGTTTGTGTTTCTGGCGGTCAACGTGTTGGCTCTGCAGCAGAACCTGTGAGGATTAATCTGTTTACGATATTTGGTATGAGGCACGCTCACGACTCACGAGGCAGTTATCTTAAAGACCCACAAGGAAACTTGGCTTTAATTGTATTTCTTATTTCAGCGTCTGCGCCGTGACACAGCCGAAACTGTGAACCGAATCAAGGAAAAATTCCCAGTGGACGAATGGCAAGCATTCTGGTCAAAAATAGAAGAAACTTTGGGAACAGGAAAAGCTGAATTTCAAAGCAAATTGGAACAGAACCAGGTAATGTGTCCACATTTGACTGAAGTTTGTCCGAATATTAGAGGCTATTCCAAATCCAATCAAATGCGAATGAGGAAATGCAAATTTCGTCATTAGGGACACCCACATCCGCCATTTTGTGATGATTTCGATTGTCTGAGCCTCAGCGTATACCTATGGGTCGATTCATTAGGGACTTACAGATACAGCCGTAGGTTGGTATGTCTGTTCAGCCGCCAAACTTACGAAATAACCACGCCACTAAGTGCTCAAGATCAAATTGTTGCGTGATTACTATTTATAGCATAGTTTTGTCGGCTTAATGGCCATATAGATATATGAATATGATTCATATAGATATGAATCTAAACTTGAGCCTACGTAAAATACAACATACTAAGCCTGACCTATCTTCAACACATGTGCGTTCAAACAAACACACATTCCATGTCTCCATGGGTTATGCATTTAGCTTCAACTTACATCGCTAAGTCGGGGAGCTGCAAAGGTCTAAATGAACTGTTATACCTAAACGGGGAAATCTCCAGGAGACTAGTAAGAAGACTGAGACATTGACAGATGAAGCAAGATCAAGTTCAAGTTGTGATACATAGCTGTAAATAGCTGAGTTAGCCGATGAAAGTACAAAAAACTCCAGGGCTCGGTTTCATAAACAATGAATCGCGATTCATTAGTAACACTGGTGCAACATCGCAAATCGAGTATAACTTGGCCTTTACACAATATTTCTGCTAGCAAGAGTTCATAATAAGAAGAGTATGACACTCTTCTGGATCCCAGCTTGGCCGCCGCGGACATGCTGCGACCATTATCTCCCTAAAAAGGCCACAAATGTGGGGGGGGTGTACCCCCCTACGCGAATGAAGGCATAGCCCTCAACTGTGGGGCGGGACCCCCCCCCCCACGAATCAGACCATAGGTCTCAAACGTGGGGGGGATCCCCCCCACAAATGAGGGTATACCCTCAAATGTGGGGGGGACCCCCCCACGTTTGGTGCAACTTAAAAAATGACCCGGAGACGCCCCGCCGCCACTTTTTGAGGTAAAATTTTGTTCCTAGGGGTATTTTGAGGTGCTGAACTCGAATCTGGGGCTCATTTTTGTCACCGCGGACCCAGTCGACCCCCACAGGCTACAGTACCAACTTGGGGTCATTTTTTCAAAAATTGAAATTTTTCATGTTTAAGTGTTATTTTGGCCCCTGAACACGAATCCGGAGTCCACTTCCGTCTAGGATCTTGTTGGACTCAAATATGTCAGGCGGCTCTCTTTTCCATACTACTATTCGCTACACCCTCGAGGCAGCAGATATTTACGAGGCTTTGGTACAGATATGTATGCATGCAGGTACGTAGAATTCTTACGGTAGAAAATTTTTTAACAGTTTTTTGGTGAAAAGCGCATTCTAAGGGATTTTTGTGTTCCTGAATATTCTGATCCTTGGAAGTCCAAATAAGTAAATTTTTGGGTTTTTTCTCTTATTCACCCCACAGTCCGAAATTTGAAATTTACTGAACCGTTTTTCATAATTTTGGCACCGGTTGACTTCTCTTGACATCATAACTTTGAGACAATTACAAAAATTGCCAGTAGGCCACAACGGGTTGCCGACTGTAAGTCGGACACTCTATTCTAGCCAGAGGACCTTTTAATCTAGGCGAAGGACCCTCTATTCTGGGTAAAGGACCCTCTATTCTAAACAGAGGACTCTCTTTTCTAGGCACAGGACGCTCCATTTTAAGCAGTGGACCCTCCATTCTCAGCAAAAGATACTCCATTCTTGGCACACAACCCCTTATTGTAGCCGCGTAGTAAAGTCCAACACGGTGCGAGGCAAAAATGGACTCTTAAGTTCGTGTCCCGCGGATCATACTACACCTAACACTACCAAAATCTCAGTTTCGAAAATTTCACGCCTTAGGAGCTCCTAAAGGGGGTACCCTGAGGGGGTCACAGGGGGGTTCAGGAGGGTCCTAGGCAAAAATAGATCTCAGATTCGTCTTCAGGGGCTCAAATTACCCCGAGAAACAGCAAAATCTCAGTTTCGAAAATTTGACCCCTTTACCCCCCTGAGGCATGGTACCCTGGGGAGGGGGCTTTTCGGGGTCCACGAGGGTTCTAGGCAAAAATGGACCCCGGATTCGTGTTCTACACCTCAAAATACCCCTAGGAACAAAATTTTACCACAAAAAGTGGCGGCGGGGCGTCTCCGGGGCATTTTTTAGGCTGCACCAAACGTGGGGGGGTCCCCCCCACAGTTGAGGGCTATGCCTTCATTCGTGTAGGGGGGTACCCCCCCACAGTTGTGGCCTTTTTGGGGAGATAATGGTCGCAGCATGTCCGCGCTGCTAGGCCACAAACGTGGCCAGTGTCATACTCTTGTCATTATGCACTCTTGCTGCTATGACAGGTAGCCAATATGTTACACCACGTGTGGTTCAAATATAGCTAGCTTGAAATCATTCATTAGTTGCAAATATAAGTGAATTTCTTAAAACCACTAATATTTTCTAATATTTGGAACTAATGAATGACTTTGACTTAGCTAGACTTTTGTCTGCATCAAGCAAATGTAACAAAAGTTTGCACACACATTATCTAACATATTGGCTATATGTTGTGAAAATTTCCACCACGAGCATTAAGTTGACGCAAAGTTATACCTTATTTTTTTAGCTTATATCGGTGTTACTAATGAATCGCAACTGATCTTTTATGAAACCGGGTCCAGGGGTCAATTTTTTGCAACGTTTGTTTTTTTAGGGCAACATGGATCTGACCCTGAACCAGTTCCGTGACCGCATTGGTGAGCAGTATCCCTCCGTGGAGAGCACCTGGGGCGCAGTGAAAAGCAAGTTGGACACTGCTGCTCAGAAAATGGACCAAATCACACTCAAGGACATTTTCGATTTCATCCGGTCAAAGGCTGACGAGGCCGGAATCACGGGGGCAAACGCTCAGGATGCTTACCAGAGCTTCAAGAACAACCTTCTGGTGCTGTGGAACAGAATTAATGTTGACACCACCCGATTTTAAGTACATACTACAATCAAACAGACTGATTTAGTTTAATAATTTTCGTATTTCGTAACTTTTTGTTGTTTTACTTCGATGTGAGAAGTCTAAATTTTTATCGAATCGTAATTTTACTTTGTACTCAAATAAAATTTTTTATCCACTTTTTAGTTTAATTTTCATTGTAGACCAAGATAGGTGTTAATAGGAAGTAACGTCCTTACCTCACACTAATAGAACATAAAGCAACAACAAAAACACAATATTAAAAGCGACGTTTTACTTGAATAGGCGTCTTCGAATAAAATAACACACGTGAAGGGGTAGAGAGTTATAGAGCCAAAAATACGACCAAACAACACACAATCGAATAAAACTAGGCAATAAACCCGAGGCTACTTTACAATGTAAGAAGCCATAAGCAATAACAAAAAAATATTGAAACTTTTTACCCATCGTCCCCTGATCTTTTACAATTTTTTTAAAGTTTCAAGTTCAGTAATTAGCAGAAAGTCGCACCCTTAGTAGCCAATAAATAATTTTTATTCAGATAAAATTCTGGGTACTTTTAATTTTCATAATTTAAGAATGTTTAAAAGTAAGTTTAACTGCTAAAACAAAACAATTAATTATAATTGGGCAGATTCTAGCACTCCATAAGGCCGGATAAAAGCACTAATAAATAAACAATAAAAGCGCACTCTACAGAACCACAAAAGCAGCAAAAATAAATAAATACAAGACGACCAAATCCACTTAAAGATAAATTGCGACTAACAGATACCATCAGCAATTAGGGACTGAGCTTAACAAAAAGACACCGTAACACAGGACTCAAGGTCGATTCATACTTAAAGCCGTACAGCCGCTCTATCAGGAACATCAATGTATTTTGTGTGTCCTGACTTAGAAATTAAAAATAAATAAAAAAGTCGACAGTACGGTAGCAGTATGAACCGACCATTAAATTACACAAAAAATTACAGTCGACATAATCAGTTGAATAAAAGTACATCGAGCTACAAGAAGACGGCTGATTCCGATTCAATTTAAGTAGTACGGTTGCACGCTTATTTCAATCCGATATAAAGAGCATGAGACGTAATTTTCATCGTACCAAGGAAATTACGTAGAGAATCGATCATGTACTCTTGATATTTCTTATAATAAACCAGCCTTTACCTTCATGTACTCTAGATATCAGCAGACATTGATTTTTTTTCTAGCATATTTAACAAAAAAACGCGTATCTATATGACAATCTTTGGATGTAAGATAATCGCATTGGCAGTGTCGAAACTCAAAACTTGTCCGTATGTGCGTGAGTAGCCTCACACAAAAAGAAATAATGATGAATTATTAATTGATATCATTAATAAATGATATCATTAGTAATTGATTAATCAATGTCAACTAATTAACGTACAAACGGACAAGAATCAATTTGCCCTAAAAACATAAAAAAATAATTCAACATTTAAAAATGTTCCTAAAGTTTCATCAATATAATGGCACTCAAATTCTACAAAACTACCTTTTAAAAAGAGCTAAGTTTGGCCCCAGCGAGAGCACAAAATGTAAACAGCGCAATAGAAATATCAAGAGTACAAAACAGTGTCTTTCTAGTTTAATTTCAGCCCAGAATAAATAAATAACTGAATTGAAAGAGTAGAATAAAACACAATGATGTAGTCTTGATACTAATGACAGTGAAATAAAGCTGTAGCATTGATAAATACACCGAAATACCGCGTTTCTCTCCGATACTGATTCGACATACAAAATTATTACAAGGGCAACAAAACTTTGGAATTTGAATTTCATCTCAAATATTTAACCTATATTCACAATAATTTGTTTCAATATTTTTTGAAACGACTCAACTTAAAATATCAAATCTGAATATACCAAAAACTTAGGAATATCAGTTAAAAAATCGACAAATTAATAGTATGAATTTGATTTCGAACCGAATAAATAATAAATTAAATTATCAGTGATTAGTCATAGCCATAAGAAAATCTATAGTTTGCCATTGTAAGAATTTTGGTTCAGTTATTGAGGGCTTGAACTCGACTCATGTTACAATTTTTGCAGAGAATGTGATCGTCCAACGGGTAGCAGCCTCGGCCCTCCACCTTAGAACTCAACGACAGACCGCAATCCTAAAACACAAACAGATTAATGATAATTGAGCTTTAGCAGATTAAGTAGATTAAAGTAATTATCGCATGTATCGGATTAAGTTAATACGATTTGGCGAATTGGTATCAGACTCCTTATCAGACTTGGATTATAGATGGAATGAGCAAAATAGCTGACTACGTGAAAGGAAAACAAGCCGTATATAAATGCTAAATACTAATGCTAAACATCAACTTGTGATGTGACTTGTTCCTGATCTTGCCTACTGAATGAATGAATGAATGAGTGAATGAATGAATGAATGAATAAAGTGTTGCTGTAGGCTTACTTCGCAGGCATAGCAGTCGACGTGGAAACTCTTGTCCATGGCGACGACCCTGAGGGACTCCTCCTTGCCCTCTTCAGGCACGATGGGCTTCTGGCAGCGGGCGCACTTGGGCGCGTACTTATCGTGGAAACAGGGCACGCAGTGGGTCTGGTTGGCCGAGTCCACCGTGAAGGGCTCGCCGTCCAGACACTTGGAGCAGTTGGTGCACACGAAGCAGCCCGGATGGTACGGCTTGCCGCTCGCCCGAAGAATCTAAAACAAACAATGAATGACCAGCAACGTTCACTTTACACCCAAAAGTGCACAGCGCTAGGGTCAATGTGTAAATAGTATATTAAGGTGGAGTCAAAAAACATTATTTCATGGGAGTGTCCCGAAAATAAGGACACGGTGGGTAACACTTTTTCGAAACTTGAGCAAAATTTAGGATAATTTAAATCGATCAAGGTGCGAAGGTCTCTAAAAATAAGCCCCTAAAAATTTGGACCCGTAACATGTAAGGGTAAAAAATGTCAGGGTAAAAAATGTCAGGGTAAAAAATGTTCATCAACTAAAATGAACCCTGCTGCAGCCAGAACCACAAGGCGCATCAGCATTAGAGTGTCAGTTATCACACTGTGGTGCAGACGCGCATGAGCTATGAAATTGTCCATTGTAAATTTCCACCAAGAAAGTTATAAGTGACTTTGAGCATTTGAATATTGTCTTGCGCACTAAACAAGGTTATGCCCTGCTATAAGTAGCTCAACCATACAAGCAAAGGGGTGGGATGGAGGACCCGCGCCTCGAAAAAAATCCAGGGTCCGGCAGGGGGGTCCGAGAAACGTGAACAAACGTGGATAAAAGATGCACTTTTGTAGAAAAATTGAGAAAAATTACCGGTATTTTTGCTCGACAAGGGAGGGAGAGTACTCAACATTAGGCTAAAAAGCGCTGTCCCACCAAAAAACGCTATCCCACTAAAAAAACAAAAATTTTGACCCTATTACATGTATCAGCGCAACTACAGGAACTTCAGGCACTGGTAAGTTCGACGACTTATATGGTATTGATAACACGACATACGGTATATATTATACGGTATTGATAACATGAAAACGACTTATATGGTATTGATAACAAGTTAATTAAATAAAGTAAATTAATTAATTAATTAACATACTCTGTCCATGATTGGCTGATTGCAAACTGAACATTTATCGAGGGTGTTCTAGAAATATAAACAAATGTATATGCAAATTATACCAAATGTTTTTCGCGCTACAAAAAAATTTCTGATGACAACAAAACTACTTCCACAACTCAAAATTAACCTTAACATTCAACAAAAAATAGAAAAGCTAAGCATAACTTATGCAAACTATTAACACTGGTTAACCAACAAGTATTCAGTAATGTAATTAATTAATTAGACACAATTAACACCCAATAATATTGTACTTTGTAATCTTGTTCGCAGTGCGGCTTTCCTTCCACTGTATAGAACGATGCGCCCGCTAACTTGTTTCCTAAAATACACAAAATAAAAAAGGTAAACCAGTAGGTATAACCAGGTGTCACAAAGTATAACGGCAAATTTTTGGCTTTAGGAAGGCTAAAACGGCGTCCGGTTTGTGGGAAGGGGATCACAATTTCATTAGGCTGAGAAGACAGGACTCAAAAATGTCGTGCTGTCATGTTAACAATAATAGCATAGTTTCACGAATTATCATTTTCTATTATTCAAGTCGATTATGCATATCAATAACTCAATAATTGGATTAACGAATAACGACTGTTTATAAAATTTCGCTGAGCAATGGATTCTTGTTTGTGGACCAAAATCACACAAAACTGCAATCATTCCTAGCAAAATCACGCAAGTTAGTCCGCTTAATCCAGGTAATCTAGTCTCAGGACGAGCGAGCGTACCGCAGACAGAGCAGACAAAGCAGTCGAGATGATAGGTCTGGTTCATGGCAGTGCATCCTGGACGACCGGCGCCAATGCCCTGGCCACACTTCGCGCAGTTGTCTGCAACACAAACCAATCACCATTTCTATACAACATATATAATATGATTAGCACATAATTTCATTACGAAATACTGCCTGATTCGTTACGAATTTCGTAGATTTTCCTAAACCGTGGTTTTAGCTCAGTTGAGCTCAGTTGGAATTTCAGCAGAACAGAGACCTGCAGTGGTGCAGTTTTGAAATTACACAGGATCAAGAGGCCTATATAAAACAGTTGTCCCTAAGAAAATTCGGAAATTATCACTCAAGCTGGTTGAACTAGAAATTGAATTGTAATGCTTTATATATACATACGGACCATACATGGGCGTGGGGGGGGGTTGCACCCCCGTCCCAGAAGGCAACTTCACCCCCCCCAGATAGATGCTGCTACCGCCCCCCCCCCCCGCAGAATGTTATGAAGGTGCTCACGATGAAAATCGGTGGTTCACGAAGGGAAAATAATGGCTGACGAAGCTAAAATCGCCCGCCCCCCCCCGCAGAATGTTATGAAGGTGCTCACGATGAAAATCGGTGGTTCACGAAGGGAAAATAATGGCTGACGAAGCTAAAATCGCCCCCCCCCCCCCCCCGCAGAATGTTATGAAGGTGCTCACGATGAAAATCGGTGGTTCACGAAGGGAAAATAATGGCTGACGAAGCTAAAATCGCCCTCCCCCCCAGAGCTGCCCAAATATGATACGGACTACTATTCAACCAAGCTTAACACTTGTAGTTACATACACCCAAATATGGTAAATTGAATTTTCACGGGTACGACTACAATCGGTTAACAGCTCTAGATTAGCTTTATTTTCCCAATTAACTGTTCCCTCGTCACTAAAAATCCAGAAAATAGTAAATAGAACTTGTCTGCGTATATTATATACATACGTATGTACACACAAGCAATAGTGTACGTACTCTGGGTAATATTAGCTAACAGCGAGGCTAGGTGAGTAATGCTAGTGTAAAGTGAAGTTTCTGGCAGCACTCAATAGTGCATGCTAGCTGTGAAAACTTACAGCCATTAAACTACTAGCCAGTAGAATAATTAGGTTAGCCCCAAACTCCCAAAGTAAGAATGCATTGTGGCAAAACAAAAAGTAAAAGACATATAAAAATTAGATTTTTAGAGTGGTGTACACCGAAATGACTGAAATAAAAAGTTTCATTAAGCTTCTATAGTACAGTTGTATATAGATATGTGTATAGGTATATACCGCTTACTTTATGCTATTAAATGAGTACGAAATAAATCAGGCTGGTGAAATTAGGCACTGACTTCACTAAGGGTCTTATCCAAAATTGGATTTATCGGATTAGATTTAACTTTATTTCGTGAATAACTCAGCGTCAACTAAAATTAATTTACTGAAACTTGGCACATACCGAGATAATGTATGAGAGCCATGTAGTGCGAAATTTCAGCCGGCTATTTTAATTTTGTGCTGTGTTATTAGCAAAATTAATTTAAATCTAATCCGTTAAATCCAATTTAGGATAAAGCCCAAAGTAAATAACCAATAAAAACTACTGAAAAGTGTATATAATCATTTGGACACAAAACCCGGGGTCACATTTCTGATCAAAAAGTGAAGTTCAATTAAGAAAAAATAGTTCAAGTCGAATAAAAAAAATAGCAGTGACAAAAAACTTAAAAGCCAATGTCACTGGTTCCATCACCCTAAAAATGTCACAAAACCTCCCTAAATCTCACCTTCTTTGGTTTCTTTACTGACTTCCTGGGGTTCAGCCATGATGTAACAAAATTACAGTCTCAACAGAAAATGAGGTACAGCACACAGACAGGCAGACGTAAGTGAAATAACAAAAAAATAGACACGCGTGTTAAAACTGACGCTTGAGAAAATGGTTTCCAATTTAACTTTGACAAAACTTTTTCAAGTTAATAGTGTGAAAACTGTATAGTGCAATAAAAAAAGTCGAACCAATATACACAGTCAGCTTACAAATTTACAATACAGTGAAATTGATTTCAGGATACTGTTTACATGAATCACCGCAAAACCGTTTTAAAGCTAAAAATTTTATGCTAACATATATATGCATAATTTTCTTGACGGATCTTATGTCTACATACATATCTGATGTTTTCTGCTTATCGCCGGAACAGTCAGACTAGACATAGAGCTTTATCCAAAATTGGATTTAACGGATTAGATTTAAATTAATTTTGCTAATAACACACCACAAATAGAAAATAGCTGGCTGAAATTTGGCCCTACATGGCTTACATCTGTTGTCTCGGTATGTGCCAAGTTTCAGCAAATTACGTGTAACTGACGTTGAGTTATTGAGGTAATACAGTTAAATCTAATCAGATAAATCCAATTTTGGATAAGACCCATAGATCGACCAAGTTCTATTCCATCCTGCCGCTCAATATGATTAGGTAGTCACTCTCAGCTGCATATAACACCGCTATCAGCTAAGTATGGGGATGGGAAGACCACCCAAAATCGAGGGTCCTGGGGTGAGTCGAGAAAATTTGCGCAAAAGTGGATAAAATTAAAAATGGCACTTTTTCCAAAAATTTTGCGTAATTTGCTGGTTACTTAATCGTATGATATATATATATATCAGGGATCGACCGGAGTTCCGGTTCCGGTTCCGGTTCCGGTACTTTTTGGTTCCGGTTCCGGTTCCGGTATTTTAAAAGTACCGGAACCGGAACCGGAACCACTATTTCTCTGACAAAAGGATTTTGCTTTTAATTTTGTGTTGTTCGTCCATGAAAATTTTCCGATAGGCCTCCAACTGACCACAGTTGGCCTAAAAATCAAAATTTTCTTCAGATTTTGTTCTGGCGAGCCTCTTGCGACTCTGTAGCTAGTTTAGTCTTCGTCTTGTTTATTATTCTCTTTCATCAAAGCTCATGCGTTCAACATATTGTGTGCTGTACGCGTATATATAAATATTGCATACTTATATATACATGTACATATACTTTAAATACAAATACAAAATACAATACAATAATACATTGTTATCGTTTGTGCTTTATTGTCTTAAAACGAATATTGTAATATTTATAGTATATATATACTAGTACTAGGACTACAAGCCTGATTCACACGAGGTGGATTTTCAAGGGGATCCCCAGACGCACCGTGACTCTATTTGATTGGCCACTGCATGTAGATCACCTTGAAAAAACCCTCGGAGAGCGATAAGCAAAATTTCCAATGGGGACCCCCAAGGGGATCCCCTTGGGGACGCGTGGGGACTCCCACGGGAATCCCCATGGGGATCCCCCTGAGGAAGATCCCCTTGAAAATCCGTCTCGTGTGAAACAGGCTTTACTATCTAACATCTAAGAGAGGGGGCGACGGTACAGCCGCCCCCCGCCCCCCAATTTTCTCCAAGTCAGGGCTTTTTTTGGGTCCGCGAGTCATCCAGCCAGACACAAGTTCTCTTAACTGGACCCAGCAAAAATTAACCTGACCCACTCCAGCCCAAGGGCGTAAATAGGGAGGGGGGTCGCGGGGGCCGCGATCCCACCCTTTTGGTCCCCTTAAGAAATTGTCAACGAGGGTCCCCCTTTGGTTTTTATCGCCCCGCCGAAAAAATTTCTTGATACGTCTCCAATTTACCAAATTTTGCCTAAAAATCCAAAAATTTTCTATTTTTTTTCTGAGGGCGACCCTATCCAGACCCCTGTATATCTATGGCTGACTACTCCTTGTTATTATCTTTCATCAAAGCCTATGCATGTCTACAAAAGTACATTATGCTGAATGTACTTGTATAATACACTGTACCTGTCGGAAAAAATTTCTGATACGACTTTAGTTATCCAAATTCGGCGTAACCAGTTAAAAAATCTTCAGTTAAAAAAAAAATTTTTCTGGGGGCTGCCGCCGTCAGCCCAGACCCTTGCAACCTGTGGCTCACTAATCTTGCGTTTGCACTGCGAATTAAAGTGCTAAATTACTCTAAATATATACTAAAATAAATGTCAAAAGTGTATTTAAATGTATAGAAAGTCAAAAGTGTATTGAAGGGTTGCATATAAAAAATGTGAGTAAAAGTAAACAAAAATTTTTTTTGAAAATATTGCAAAATATAGGGTCTTTTTGAAGGGGGTTCCGGTTCCGGTTCCGGTTCCGGTATTTTTAGGTGGTTCCGGTTCCGGTTCCGGTTCCGGTAGTTTTAGGGTTCCGGTCGATCCCTGATATATATATATATATATATATATATATATATATATAATATATATATATATATTATATATATATATATATATATATATATATATATATAAGATATATATATAATATATATAATATATTATACATATTTAATTTAGTAACTTACTAATTTAAACTTAATAAGATAACTAAGCGGCTTAATATGTCAATACTGGGGTAATATGGTATGGCTGTTTGGGCAATAAACTCTTGCCTATGTAGTCAATAATCACATCAAACGTAAAATCGTTCGAACGACCTTCTGCTATGGCAAAACAAGTTTTATACTGGCGCTTTTATCTGAACTACATTCAACTTATTTGCGAAACACAACCATGAATTACAAAACAGAATGAGACCCAAGAATAAGGCTTTTACCTCCAGCTGAGAACTAAAACAAAGGACCGCTGCTGAACAAAAAATAGCTAGTAGCCAAAATTTTACCTAATCTAATTTGCAATCTAGTATTATAATCATGGGCGAAATTAGAAAAAAGATGTAACTCCGACACGATTGTGACAAATGGATTAAATTTCTGTTTGATTCAATTAGATCTCCGGAATGAAGTTGACTTAGGCGGGGCCTTGCTAAATTCGGCTGTGGCACTGAATGAAATGAAGCCTATTTGACAAAATTTGGCATAATATGTAAAACCGTTATTGCATGTAAATCGTGCACATGGTATTTATACAGCATTATTAGATATGTATATATTGGAGATATATATTGGAGCTGACGGCAAAGTTACCGCGTAAACATATACAGCAGCATTTTTTGGGTATATACTTCCCCGCTCCACCCCTCAGGATGGGAGCGCCCTCCCCCGTGCCTAGTGAAAGCTTACACTCAATGTATATATACCTTGGTTCTGTGCAGACATAATGAACAGCTAATCATGATGTATAACTCCTAAGTCATAACATATATAATAACCAGCTAAGCGTTCAAGAATACACCAAGCCGTAATAGAACAAAGAAAACAGCTTGTATCAGTCAAGGCGACAACTTTAAGTACACTAAATCCAGCTTGATAGCAAAGTTGACGAACACCAAAGCAAATAACCGGCGCTCTTTTCGCGGCGCCATTTTCTACATTATAGTCTCGAAAAAAGCACACAATCTACGTATTAATTTTTACATACCTAAACACACACACACACACACACACACACACACATACACACATACACACACACACACACAACGTGTGACTGTGTGTCTGTATGGTTACTGTACTGTTAAGTGGGCGTGTCTCAGTAACGTTGTGTGGGTGTGTTTTGTGCGTATAGCTGGTAAATTTAGGTTCACCCATAAACCAGATGCTTCTGAAGGTGCAATCTGGCAGGCTGAAGTCTGAATACTAGGTTGACAGGACAGATTTGTGGCAGTATTTCAGGCAGACTAGAAACTTGAAATTGGTGGAATACTACTAGAGACCAAAAGAAAAGAAAGGCGTGTGAGTCAATGGAACAAATAAAAAAAGACTGAAAAACTAATATATATATATATATATATATATATATATATATATATATATATATATATATATATATATATATATGTGTGTGTGTGTGTATGTGTGTATGTGTGTGTGTGTGTGTGTGTGTGTGTGTGTGTGTGTGTGTGTGTGTGTAGCCTGTTTCACATTTTCAAACGGATTTTCAGGGGGTGGAGTTTCAAGGGAATTATTTGTGCCCACACAGTTCTTCAGGATGACGGTAAGGTTAAGATTAGGTTCAAGGGGGTCAAGGGGGATCCCCTTGAAAATCCACCTCGTGTGAAACAGGCTTTAAATTCAGGAGATACCCTTGAGTTGCCCCATAAGGAATTTAGCTTATTGCTAAACGAGCGTTTTTTCGAGGGTCAATAAAATTAAATCACAGGAGTCACAAAAATTTCCAGACGTCTGCTTTCAATTTTTTCTAGCCGACACTGCTGTTTATATTCCAGACACTACTGTTTTTCTACATCCTGTATTGATATTTTTCCATTGTTTCATATTTTTCAAAAAACAAACTTTCGATCACATCCAGTTAGAAAACCAGACGTGAGCAGTTAGAAAAATCTGCGGTGAATGCGGAGCAACTTTTTCACTGTGGCGGGTTGAGGTTGCCTATTGGAGGGTAAGGGGGGGTTAGCCGCCCCACCCCTTATTGTTATTGTTAACACGCAATAGTCGAAATAAAAAAGACAGTTTTGCACAGTAGCTTCTCATAAAAATTTACATAGTAGCTTATAAGAATTATACTAAATTAGTAAACCCCCGAATGGTTTTACAGCTAATTTTCAGCATATACACCAGTCTAGACTCCATCGTTTTTAGAAAAAATAACCACTCGTGGCCGCGAAATTTTCCTGTAATTACTTAGGGACAAGACAGACAAGGAGAAGGACGAGTATGAATCGAGTTTAAGGGTAAGCTCTGTGAATCAAAGATTTGTGGCATATACTGTATAATTGTTTAAAACAGCAAAAGAATAATGTATATACCTATAATTCTTGAAGAAAAGTTGTCCATAATGCTATTTGGCATGTCTTGACGTGCATATCTCGCTGGCGAAAAATTTGAAAAAACTTCATGATTTGCTGATTAAACTTGGATTGAGATTAAATTAAAAAATTGTAAAAAAAACTAAAATAAACCATATATCTGTGCAGGCCTAGAACCAGAAACTGAATACCAATTAGCGAACAGTCGAAAACCCATGCCGAACGTATTTCAGAATAAAGACAACGCACACCTGCACTGTGTACCTAGAAAATGATAAATACAGATTTGAATTCAAGTGTATAAATATCAGCGACTTTTACAAACGTGCTTAGAGCAGAATGGCAAATCACAAAAGACTATAGACTGTATATTACCAGCCTGTATAGCTCCTAAGTAGCTTGAATACGGTTTCGATCGTGTTTACCTACAATTTGTCTAAGTAAACTTAACTAAATTTAAGCTGTTTCGATCAACGAATCTTGCAAAAATTGGATTTTTTGGTATCTCCATAGACCGAAGAGTCCCTCTATACTCTGTGGGATACAGATAAAGATAAAAAGTGGTGGATGTCACAGTCACAGTCAGGAACCGCTGAGCCACAGTGTGCAGAACTCGATAGGAAAGAATGTGATCTGTGGAAAGACCCAACTTTATCAGTGGCATAACAACCTGTTGAATAGGAATACCAAAATACATACTAAACTGATTTCGAAGAGAGCTCCTATGACCCATGATGATCAAATGTAGAACAAAACCTGATACGTACGGGTGTATATATACTACATATTTAAAATTATGAAGACTCCACCTTTCACATACATTGTCTGAAAACTGACAAAAACTACTCAATGTGACGTTGTGAATAAGTTTAAGTCCAACTGATGCAGCCATACGTGGGCAGCTACCAAAGCAATGCGTCTTATGTAGTTATACCTTTCAACTTCGTTGCGTACTGGAACAGTCGATGGCCTCGCCCAAGATAGCTTGCCCGAATGCC
>JASANF010004002.1:0-47152 GCA_030248245.1 Trissonchulus sp. WLG1_4 | reverse complement strand
CCCAGGACAATACAATAAAATAGATTACTTTACAATATCATCAAACAAACGTAATGACACTATCATACCGAAATCTGTTAGGCCAGCCTTGCATAAAAGCCCTGCGGTACATCTGAAAACAAAACAAACAAATAGTAGACACCACGCTAAATTTCAAATTAAAAACTGGAAATTGTGCGAAAACTGAAATAAACTGTTCTACTTTCAACTTTGAAGTCCTAACTATGACTGATGCGCGTACGATTAGTCAGCCTAAACAGACACCTCCAGCCAAAAACTTGTTCCGCGTCTAATCTGACAAAACTTTACAAAGAACTAAGATTACTCAATTGTTGGCAGGAATAGTATATAGCAACTAGTAAATGGAACGTGCAAACACTCTAGGTTGACTCAAAATAACAGATACCTGCCTCGCGCCTGGTGCTTTACACCACAGAAAAGGGTAGACGGAATGAAGGACCTTTTACCTACACTGGTGTACAGTGAAAGGAATTGGTGCGGTTAAAAAAGATTTTTAAATACTAACCAACTTGTAGTTTCAGTTTACTGGGATTTTTTCAGACTACAAAATTACAAAATTCAGTTACGGCAATGAAACGGAAAATGCATGCAAATCAACATAGACAACGGAAGAGCCAAAAAAACACTGGGAGTCTTTCTTAACTTTGTACATGCACTGGGATGAGTCTTTCTGACTGCTGTATTGAGTATTGCGCTGATCTAAAAGACAAACTGGTGTTAGTCCTACATTATTTTTGTTCCTTCTAGAGAAGGAACTATTGTTTTGAAATCAACTCTGCGTAGTGTAAAAGTAGCAGCCACATGTTGTTCAGCGCATATGATTAACATGTAAAGTCAGTATGGGAACCGACAGCTCTTTTTTTCAAAGACAAGTCTTTTTTTTATAATTTTTCATGAAATAATAGTCAACAACACTTTTGCACATATATTAAGCTGTCATTTGATAGAATTTCGTGATTTAAAATTTTATTGTATGATAAATTTTTAGACTAGATCCACATGATAATCACGTGATTGTCTAGATTGCTGTCTGTTTTCTTCCTACATAGTAATAACCAAACATTGCTAATCATCGAAGTGGAGTAGTCGAGTCGAGTGGTCAAAAGCGCTGTAAACGAAGTATGATACAGACTACGTCACGGGTTCGACCCCCCCAGCGTTGTTTTTTTGCAAAAAAATTACGCAATTTTTGTCTGCAAAAACTATTTTGACAGGACATTTCCTTCTCAAAACATGCAATAAGAAATTTTTGGCAACTAGGACATGTGTTTTCGACCAATTTGTTGAATTCAGCACGCAGCACCTATAAACCACTCAAACTAAATCAAGTATTTACACAGGTATTAGTGTTTTCTATACATGGAAATACATAAAAACAAAGGTGACGCTAAAATATTTTGGGTAACATAAGCAGAATTTGCACTCGGCGAAGGAACCTTGCCCCTTTTGAGGCCTGCTTGCTAACGTGTTTTGCAACTTTTTATTGTCAGTAATCTATTTTGGAGGTACAAAATTTAAAATTGTATGTACATACACTTGTGTAGAACATAATCGTCAAACAGAAGGTTAATATAATTGATGCCGTTTTCTAAAAGAGTCTTGAACTCTTCAATTAGTAAGGTCGCATTCACGTACTAAAGGTACCCATTTTGATTCCATAGCAGCCAACTGTCGAAGTCCCACCTAGAGAATTATGCAAACGGTCAGTGTATCAGGACGAATGCGGCAATAACCGGTCTGGCAAGAATACTCAAACGGCAGATAACATCCATCCATATATTATATTATATACAAATAAGCTCTATAGATCTCCAAAAATATTTAAATGTGTCAATAGAGGTTGCATTGTTGCGGTTTGCTGGCTGATAGCGTGTTAAAGGAGGAGAGCGTTGCTGTTTCTATACCTTGAATGATGTAAAAAATCAAATCCAACTACAAAACTTTCAGTTCTCCAATTTATGTATTATTATTAATCCATTACCCAACCCCGCTCCCTTACTAAACAACATCTGCTAAACACTTTAGCGAGTATATATATATATATATATATGTCAAATCGAAATTAAGTACATATACCAGTAATCACACCTGATATAAATCAAGTTTCATAGGCCATAGCCGGTAATTACGAAATTATTTTCTAAATCAAACTTAATGCCACATTCGCTAAATCATGCCATAAAATGACCCAAAAAAACTTTTCAAAGCAGGACGAAAAAACCGAACGGACTTATATACCTGCCGTCTCAGACAAATTTTATTCAATAATCCTCAGACTCCGACCTAATGTAGAACAGCATAACTTAGCCAAAAGTAGACTTTCTAACACAGCCGGGCTGCCTATAAGGTATCTTGCTGAAGAAGGCTGACTTCATTTATGAGCAGTTTTTCCTGGCGCTATTCGAAGCCTGACGCTGAGCTGCTAATCTACATCTCCGAAAGAGCCAATAGGCTTGTCCCAGCGGCTTCGTCTAACGGGTCTCAAATAAAGAGGACTTGCCATTATTTCATTGCAATGTGGGTAGGTGAGCTAATCAGAAAATTCGTCGGAGCGTAAGCCCAGTCAGCCCACCGTGATTACCCTCCCGACCTTGGCCGCCCCTGCTATGCCGGGCCACGTCGGGTGGAATAAGCCAAGAGGCCTGCCACGGGCACTGCCGCAAATGATATTAAGTCCGATTGACAAATGACGACAGCAAAACAACACAAAGACCAGCACTCGTCGCAGTACGTATAAAAACACGCTGCTCAATTTAACAGGTTCCTTCCACATCTCATATCCCATATATACACGAGACATATATACATATATATGTAGAGCGGATAATGGGATACCCCACCCAATCCCAAAACCAAGGGGTCGCGGTGGGAAGGTCCAAAAATGCGGGCATATAACTGGGTAAAACTAGCACTGTTTACAAAACTCTGCAAAATTTCAAGTATTTTTGGTTGATCAGGGGAATGTACACCAAAATTTGGCCAGAAAGGCCCCCTCAAAAAATTTGTACTCATTACGTTGCAAACCCCTGTACACAGGGGCGTAGCCACGATTTTGAAAAGGGGGGGTCGCACCTTGTCCACTTTTTTTGCTCTTTTTTTACACTCACTGTTGCGTGGTCTGGGGGGCGTCAGCCACCATAATCCCTTTTTTACATAAAAAACGTAGTTTTGGTCATTTAAATTAAATAAACTCAGTGTTGCGGGGGTCTGGGCGCGGCAGCCCCCAGAAAAAATGGGAATTTTTGCAATTTTTAGGCCAAATTTGGTCAACTGGAGACGTATCAGAAATTTTTTCAGACAGGAAAATTAAAAAAACAGATGGGAACGTCACATCAGACAGTGTAGGTATTACGCAATGGTAAATGCAGCATTGAGCATAATATGTACTCTTGTAGACATATATAGGCTTTGTGAAAGATAATAAGAAGGAATAGTAAGCCACGTAACCGTAAGCCACAGAGTTGCAGGGGTCTGGGGGCGGCACCCCCCAGTAAAAAATTTTTAAATTTTTCCGATTTTTAGGGCAAATTTGGTCAACTGGAGACGTATCAGAAATTTTTTTTGGCCGGGCGATAAAAACCAAAGGGGGGGACCCTTGTTGACAATTTCTTCCGGTTCGACCAAAAGGGGGGGTCGCGACCTAAGCGACACCCCCCCACTGGCTACGCCCATGCCTGTACATACCCAGTTGCGTCGCGGAAGGGTATTTATTGTGCTCATCTCCGTTACCAGGCCCTTTTTACACAATTTATAATGCTTTGTGTCCGGCGTCCGCTTTCTCTCTTTCTCCGGTCACGGTCCGTCTCTGTATTTTTAAAAGCAAAAAGTGCACCACTTAAAATCGAACAATTTTGTTCTATTTTTGTTCTGAGTACGCCACTGGAGATCTACAAAGGACAGACACAAGTATGGCTAAGTAAGTACGTACAGTACATGCTATCCATAGCTACTGCTAAATTTGTGAGAGGAAATAATATATAATAACAATGGAAACGTTAAATCTAAGACAGATTAATCGTTGAAATTGGAGTCAGCGCAAACAAAAACAGAATGTACTTATTGAAAATACATGTAAATAATAAGGCATGTAAGTCTATCGTGTTGTGCTACAAAGAACAAAGAAGAGTGTCCGCTGTCAACCCTGCACGCACACAAGTAGTTAATTTGCGTCAAATGATAATTAGGTAACGAACTGTTCTACAGTATGTAACTCGCCAAGACGACTACAGCTGCTTGGAAAGGAAACAATAAAATGAGTAATGCTGAGATGACATGCAAAAGTTTCACAGAAAAGTAACTTTCTGCCACCGCTCGACTAAAAAGGACAATATTGCACGGAAGTATTATATATATATTCCTCATGTGGTATTCACATTCGAGTAAATTTTGGCGTTAAAAATTGAAAAAACTGATTTTAAAAACTCTAAATATTTGCTGCAAACTACAAAGACACGACTGATTAAAGTTAAAGAATCTGATAAATCGACATCAAAAAACTGCGTTTGTATATTTTAGCTGATGATAGTCGGCATACCAACCAGATTTCATAGATTATTCTAACCCAACCCTAAACAAAGTCCTATCAGATCCGCCCTATGAAAACGCTGCTAGCAGGATTTCTATTTTAAACTTTCTGAGGACGAAAATTTCTCTTATTACTTCTACTTATGTACATTTAGACAGTATCTAGATTGACTACAAATTATGTTTTAAATAAGATTTATTTTTTTATTGACGAATTTACTGAAAGGCTGGTTTATAGTTCAACATGATCCCGCGAAGCGGTTTAGCGGCCACGCCTATCCGGTTTCTTGTTTCCGACTGTTTACAAAGAATTTTGTCAGGGGGGGGGGGCAGGCAAATAGGTGATCTTGGTTCTAGTAGCAAACGTCCATCACGGAGTTTAAAAATAAAAGCTCACAATTACACACAAAAAATATATTCGTCACTGTCAAATATTCATTTCCAGTATAAACTGTCACCAATTCACAATAGCGACTTGAATAAAAGATTTACGCTTTTCTAATAAATTAACATGTTATCTTAAAAACCACACATTACACAGCTACATAAGTAAGATACACACGTATATAACGCATATATACGTATCTATAAAGTATTTCTGCACACGCAATCGGACTATGTGCGCTTAGAAGAAGAAGAAGAAGAAGAAGAAGAAGAAGAGTTTTTATTCCTCAAAAATTCCATCAGCTTACAAACAGGTAAACATTACATAATTCTTAGAGCTGATGGTTCCGAAAGGTTAGTAAAAACGTTACCGACCATTATATTGATCGTAGCAACGTAAGTTAGTAGAAACAAGAAAAAAAACAAACAACATAACATGAACAAAGCTCAAAATAATTGTATGGACGTATATAAAAAGTAATCACTATGAAATTTTTGAGAAAAAGGGACAAGGCAGACCACTTGTCTGGTCATCGAAGGCCTCGCCCTAGCAAAAAGGTTTAGTTTAAAAAACTTCTCTTCTCCAGCATTTTTTGCTGAATTCGATTCAAAAGACTCGAGCGGAAGCCAGTCAGAAAGGGGAGAGCGATCTGTTTGCGGAGAGCAGCACCTCTGCGCTCATATATTCAGCTTTTCTTCTTCTCGAGAGAAGGTCAAAGGTCAAGAAGGTTTAAAAATGGCGAGAAAGGTCGAAAATACTCGTCCAAAAATAATCTGCACTAACCTCACACTATCAGAAGCAGAGTGGCTCAGCGGCTGTGTATCCTACTGGGGATCGAGAGGTCTCCGGTTCGAATCCTACCCGAGCTACGATGAAGCAAGGTCAACCCAGCCTGTCATACAACAATCGTTGGTTAAAAAAGAACCAGGACCTGAACCATACCCAGGAGTAAAACCTGGGGAGGATAGCGCAATGGGCGGAACATAAGTTGCCTGAGCGGCTTCCGTCTGAACCACCCCGAAAAGGGCCTATCTTTAGCGTATCTAATTTCACTTTACAAGAAATTCCAAGAGTATTCTGTTTACATTTAAAAAGTAAAGCAATTTGTCAATTAAAATCGTCAGAAATGTTCAACCCTCTGGCAAGAATAAAAATATTTAGTAAACTAGTATCTCTTCCTAGCATAAAGTTTCTACCACCATCACAGTACCAACGGTCCAGCGAGATTACAAAACTACACTCAATTTTTCAAGGTCGAAATCAACTTAAGCCCGGTTCATACTTGTCCTTAAGAACCAGGGACAGGGACAAGGACAATTTTCGGTCAGCTACTGTGAACAATTGACACAAGCGTTTCGGCTAATTTTTTGCATACGATCTGCAACAAGTGACCCCAGCAGTAATCATGCGAAAAGTTGGCGCATTTGGCCAGGCAGTTTTCTTGGAATCGCTTAAGGACAAAACGATAGGGACAAGGACAAGGACGAGTATGAACCGGGCTTTATACGTTGTGTGCTAGTCTTCATCATGATTCACACGAGAATAACGGAGCAATCGGCAAAGTGAGCTAAAAGAACATTCCACGGTTTAAAGAGCGTCAGGGGCGTAGCCAGGGTGGGACGAAGAAATTTACCCTCTCTTGAAATTTTTCCCAACTGATATTGTACACAACGGTCACTCCTTTGGTTTTTATGGTCCGGCTGGAAATAGTAGTAGAAATGACATTTTTTGTTATTTGGCAGCTCGTAATGTCAAAAGTCTTCTTTAAGTTTTCAAACCTACTAGCTGTTCTGACCCTTGTCGGCCCACCAGTTTCGTAATTTTTAGTGTTTTCAGCTACAATGTTACTTTGCTCTGGATAAAAAAGTTGCATTGGTTTTGAACGAAATGTCGTTTTTTTGCGTTAAAATTGCAATAATTGCGCATTTAAACACATTTCAAAAAAATTGAAAGATGATTCCCTCCCGAAATTTTTTTCTGCGTTTTCCCCCCGAAATTTCAATGAGGAGCGTACATACTTCTGCTAAAGACTCGATAAATTCCCTATCGTAATGATGCACTTTTTAAAAATGTAAAACAAACGCTTAAGACAGGTGCAATTTTATTTTGCCAAAACAAAGATGTAGAACAACGGCAACAAGAACAACAAAGTTTTACTAACGCACAACAGTGTCATATAATGAAATGAAATTTATAATTTTCATAAAGCAATTTATAACAAAGTGATTCGTTACAGAATGTTTTTTTATATTTTTTATATAAAACTTGATCGAAATATGCTTTTGTTCTTGAATAAACTGACAGATTTTAAAACTGTTTTGCTGGATCGTTACAAACAACTATTCTCAGTACTGTACTTTGTAAAATCCCATCATCTATATGCGAAAACATGTAACTTACAAATCATAAAAACAAATTTACAGAACAAAAACAGAGCAGTATAAAAACGCTAAACATGCTTTTTCTAGCCATGAAAATAACTTTTACCCTCCTTACACGTAATTCACAAGTGTCTTTCCTTAATGACCAGTTTACTTTACTGTTCAACTTGTATACGTATTACGTATATTATTATTTAACTCAGAAATTTTCATATCAAACTACGATTGAATTCTTTTCAGTCAAATTAAATTCATTTCAAGAAAAAGCGGACAACTGATAACCAAATCGCCCCGTAAAGTTGAGATGAAACTGTGGCTTCAGTTGACTCGACGGCCACTACTAAAGTCTCTCCTGGGCTTCCAGCATAATGACACTGTTGCCTCGCACCACCACCATGCCGATCGGAACCTGCTCGCCTGAAAAATACATATAAATAAACACAAAACTATCGCTAAGTCGAAGAAAATCACACGTGTGCTTTTACGTAAAAATTTTCATACAAATTATATGTGTATATACTATTAATATAATAGCCTGTGATTCTGATATCTGACAGCCGACGGTTTAACACAGTGAAACAAAAATACAAACCAGATATCCCAAAAAATAATAAGTGGTAGATCGAAGTAGGATGGTGAAATCTACCCAGAAGGTGCTGGCCCCTGAGACAAAATAAGTGGCGTGATTTTTGCGACTACAATACATGGGCGTGGGGCCGTGGAGGGTTTTTACGCCCTCCATATAAAAAGCTCACCCACCGCCCCCCCCCCCCCTCTGACAAGTGCTTTACGTTCACCTGCCTCCCAAAAAAAATGTTAGGAGGGTAGCTTACGAAGGCAAAATCGGTGGCTCACGAAGCAAAAACGGGCGGAGCGGAACAGTTGTGAAATGGCGTGCTTCTTTGTGTTTCAGGGTCCAGCAGTTTTTGGTCAGACTTTAGATCATAATTTGACATTCAATTTCGTTGTAACGTTTCACTCATTATCTAATATATACTCAGTCAGTTAGTCAGCATATATGTAAAATTGTAAATCACGGTTGGCAGTTGGCAGGTCTCAGCTTTGAAGCCGAGACCGAGACTAGGCAATCGAGAGCACACAAACGAGATTTACAAGACCGAGACGGTCATTTGAGTTTATTTTAACTAAATAAACCGCTAAAATGAGCCAATTTCATCGATGCAATCTCACCCTGCTTGGTGTGTTCGATGGTTTCATCGATCACTAGGTTCATGAAGGGATCGAATCCACGCAAAATGCCCGACACGCATCTGGCCCCGTTCAGTTTCAGCTGCACTCGCTTGTCCATGTACTTTTTCAGCTCTGGCGGATGGGTCTTGCTCATGGCTGGATCTCGACAAAGGCGCTCGTACAATAATAAACACTGAAACACAATCTATTTTGAGTGCAATGCACCGTTTTAAATAAATGGCTGTCGAGCAACAACTTTTATAAAAGTAATGATTTTCTAATCAGTGATCAGTTCAGTGATCCAACATTTTTTTAGAATTTGATACATACATAGCAGGTACAGTCAATTTGTGCGACTTTCGCTGAAATTACTTTCTGAATGAAAATGTTGGCTTTTGCACCAGTTTCTTTTGCTTTGAATATGAAGTCCATATGCTGAACCCAGGGCCGGTATTCATAAAAGTTGGGATAAAAAGCTCGGCTTTTTATCCGTAACTCTGGCTTGAAAAAGCCAGGATAAAAAGCGGAAAGCCTGGCTTGCGCACAAGCTTGGAGTTTTATCCGAGCTTTTTGTTAAATCCAGGCTTGACAAGCCTAGCTTTTTATCCCAGCTTTTTAGTCTTAATGAAAAAATCAATAAAATACACGAGTAAGCCGGAATTTTAATCCAAGCTTGATTTTCGTGAATACCATATAAGCCTAGCTTTTTATCCCAACTTTTATGAATACCAAAAAGCCTGGATAAAAAGCTTAGTATATATATACTTGGCACTTAGCAGCATTCTCCAGGCTAAGCTGGCCAAATTTTCCTGAAAATTTTTTAGTGGCTTTGCTAAGCCTGTGCATAAGCCCTAAGCTGGTACTAACAAATGTTCATTTTTTAACTTTTGAAAAACAGTTGATTCTAATTAGATTTCTATGAGAATCATACATGTAACGGGGTCAAAATTTTGGGGGGGCCTCTCCGGCCAAATTTCGGGGACCCTCCCCCCTGATCGACAAAAAATAGCCTAAATTTTGCAAAAAAATGGCCAAAAATAGCCATTTTTTCTTAATTTTCCCCGAATTTTGGGGACCCTTCCCCCCGGCTCCTCGATTTGGGGGAAGTCCCCCCCCCACCCCCCCCTCATACATGTATGATGAGAATACATTTCCAACGAACTAATTCATATACACATCCATGATGACGAATGAAGTGAGACGTAGCTTTCCTTGGAGCTTGCACGACACAAACATAGAAATGCCAAGTTTTGAAAGTAATGTCTTAAGCCCAAAACTAATCCTATCTGTAAGCCAAAGCCTAAATTAAGTCAACAAGATTGAAGAAACCAATCCAAGGCTTAAGCGGGTGCAATACTTCGCAAAGCCAGGCTTTGCTTTGACGCGTGCCAAAGCAAACAGCGAAACTGAACTAAAAATAACAACAGATATAAAAAAATTTGTTGTTTTTTGAGACCAACAAGATAACTATTTCTGTAGATTCAAGTCATATGAAAACATTAAACATGCATGAAAACAGCATGAAAAAACTGAAGCGCTTCAAAATTGCGGCAAAGTAGAATCAGAATCAATTTCACAGGAAAACCAGCTATCCGAATTCCGTATGAATCTAAGACTGGAAGTTATTCGGGTTAAATGCAGTTGGGGGGGGGGATAGTGGACCTATCTTTTTGAGTAGAGCACCTTGGGGGAAGCATTTTTGCTTCAAGAACCCCTATTTCATTTTTTGGATTTTCTGACATAGGACCCCCCGAAAACGGAACCCTCCGTGCAAGCCTAGACCATGGCTTAAAACATCATAACGCACTCAAAACAATCCAAAAACGAAGATTATGACCATTTTTGGCTTCAACATTTTGGCTATGCTCACTTCCAAAAACACTGAAAATGCCATTTTCAAGGGGTCATCGCTCAGAAAATCTAAATGTGGACAGGGGTTCTACTACAAAAAATGCTTCCCTTAAGGTGCTCTACTCCAAAAAATAGGTCCACTATTCCCCCCCCCCAAACTGCACTTGATCCTAGAACAGATTTCGGATTATGTATTTTAATGTCTTATTTTTGCATTACAAAAACGCTAAGACAAGTTTCAGATGAAACTAAGGTGCGTACTATTGATTGGGAGCAGTGATAGATGAACAAATCCACAGTGACATCTTAAGAATGTCTAAATTTTATCCGAATTTAATCCCAAAAGTTTCAGACAGTATATATTTAGAACTCATTTAAATAAAATTAAGGGATCAAGTGCAGTTGGGGGGGGGGAAATAGTGGACCTATTTTTTTGCGTAAAGCACCTTGAGGGAAGCATTTTTTGTAATAGAAGCCCTATCCACAAATTTGGATTTTCTGAGCTATGACCCATTGAAAATTGCATTTTCAGTGTTTTTGGAAGTGAACGTAGGCCAAAGTTCGAAGCAAAAAATGGCTATTATCTTTGTTTTTGGATAGTTTTAAGTGCGTTATGATGTTTTAAGGCATCGTCTAGGCTTAGTTGGCAGGATTCTCTAGGCTAAGCTGGCAGGATTTTTTCTGAAAATTTTATTTTTTATTGCCTAAGCCTGAGCCTAAGCCTAAGCCTGAACCTAAGCCTAAAGGCCGATTCACACGGTGCGTTTTTGCCGCTGCGATTTCGACGCAAAACGCAAGCCGCAGGCCCGCAGGGTGTCGCAAGTGAAACGCACCGTCTGAACAAACTTTTCTACCTCAGCGCGTCTCGCATGCCATTTTGCTGCGTCTTTACTGTTTCAGAAAAATGACAAATTGCTAAGCGAAAATTGTTTAAACCAACACATCCGTAGCATCAAAACGCAATGAAATCGCAGGTCGAATAGCAGTCTGGCGTGTAAAACGCTGCGTCTGTTTAGACATTGCGTTTTGCTTGCGGCAAGCTGCGTTATGCCGCAGCGGCAAAAACGCTGCGGCAAAATCGCAGTAAAATCGCAGCGTGTGAATCGGCCTTAAGCCTAAGCCTGATACTAAGCCTAAAGGCCGATTCACACGCTGCGATTTTACTGCTATTTTGCCGCAGCGTTTTCGCCGCTGCGGCAAAACGCACTGTCTGAACAGACGCAGCGAAAGGTGCGTAAAGTTGACAGCCCCACTTGCGGCACAAACTCCACTTTTGGTGGCACAAACTAGGTTGGAGTTTGTGCCAGTTTGTGCCGCAAAAATTAGCTGGATTCATGCAACCTGTGAAAAGTTAATCAACTTTGAAATGTGGGGCTGTCAACTTTACGCTTTTCAATGGCGTCAGCCCCACTTTCATGACAGGCTTTGCTTTGTGTAAAAATTAAACCGCCTATATTTGAAAATATTTGTGCCACAAAAATTGGAGTTTGTGCCAACACTTTTTTTTGCGAAAAAATACTACATTTTTACGATAGTGGCCTGGCTTGAGGTCTGGCTGACGACTTTTTATTTTTGAAAAAATTTTGTCGGGGGTTTAATATTTTTCACGTTGCTTCAAAGGATCTGCTGGTGGTATTCATCTGGACTAGTTTCTAAGTTCTGGAATCACATGTTGATTTTTTCTTATTTATAATTGTAGTTGTTGGATATACTTGTAAAAAAGGAGGAAAAAATTCGTTGACAGAAAATTTTCCACAGCTCTATTTTTCCAATTTTTTTTACAAAAAAAAATATTTAACGGGTATTTTTTGGAGTCGTCGTGTGATTTTTCCAAACACCCAAATTTTATTATTGAAGAACGGACACCAAAACAAATCTGAAATATTTTCCAAAAACTTCAGACGTCATGAGCCATATACCTCAAGCCAGGCCACTATAGTAAAAAATGTAGTATTTTTTCGCAAAAAAAGTGTTGGCACAAACTCCAATTTTTGTGGCACAAATATTTTCAAATATAGGCGGTTTAATTTTTACACAAAACAAAGTCCGTCATGAAAGTGGGGCTGACGCCATTGAAAAGCGTAAAGTTGACAGCCCCACATTTCAAAGTTGATTAACTTTTCACAGGTTGCATGAATCGAGCTAATTTTTGCGGCACAAACTGGCACAAACTCCAACCTAGTTTGTGCCACCAAAAGTGGAGTTTGTGCCGCAAGTGGGGCTGTCAACTTTACGCACCTCGCAGCGAATTCAATGCGGAATGCATGCGTCTTGATTTTTCCGCACTTCCGCAGCGCTTTAGACCCCAGACTGCAATTCGGGCTGCGATTTCAGTGCGTTTTAACGTTGCGGACGTGTTGGTTTCAACAACATTAGCAAAGCTGTTTCTCATATTTTTAAAACAATAAAGAGGAAGCAAAATAGTTTGCGAGACGCAACGTTTGTTCAGACGATGCGTTTTGTGTGCGAGACCCTGCGTCTTGCGTTTTGCGTCAAAATCGCAGCGGCAAAAACGCACCGTGTGAATCGGCCTTTAGCCTAAGCCCCATACTAAGCCTAAGCCCTAAGCCTAAGCCCAAGCCTAAATTAAGGCCAAGTTTGAATTTGGTCAAAAATTGGACGTTTCTGGCGAATTTGGCCAATTTTTCGGCAGGAACCCGGTGAAAGAGCCTTTGTTTTGATTCAAAAAAATTGTAAACAATAATCTGACACCATTTAGACACGATTAGAACGGAAAAAACAAGGGCTTTGGAAAAAAATTGCGAAAACGTCCCTCACTAAGGGTTCAGATTTCGGGGGGTCGTATCTCAGAAAATTCAAAAAATGAAATAGGGGTTCTTGAAGCAGAAATGCTTCCCCCAAGGTGCTCTAGTCAAAATAGGTGCACTATCCCCCCCCCCAACTGCATTTAACCCAAATTAAGGGGGCGCTCCGGGAATCAAGGATTTGGGCCGTATTTTTTAAAAACAGCCAAAATGACCTATCATTCTTGAAGATAAGTTGCCAAAAATACTATTTCTAATGTTTTGACGCGCATATCTCCATAGCAAAAAATTTGGAAAAAATTGGACAATTCACTGATTTTATTCGACTTTTACACAAATTCAGCAAGTAAGCCAGTGCATCAACGCTTTTTGAGGTTTTGCAAACAGACGATACGTAAATTTTATTAGTCGTAATGACAAATTAAAACAATTTTATTGCGTTCTGTGCAAAAAAATCGCACAAGAAACCATTTTCAGAAACAGCAGACTCAAATATGAGTTGTGTGAATACAAAACTAATTTTTCGGCATTCGATTATAAAATGCTAGTAAGATATTTTTCTACAAAATTTTGCACAATTATAGTCTTAGGCTCTGCGCAGTTGAATAATTTTTTAGTTTTTTAAAATAAGGCTTATAAATTTTTTTATATGTATTTTATTGCTCAGAGTCCGACTTCGAAAACACATAATGACATTTTTTATCCAAATCCGACATAAATGTTAAAAACCAAAATAATTTTTAACTAGAGAAGCACATAAGCTACATTTTGGTATATAAAGCTAAAATTTAATTTTAAAATTTAAATTTAAATTAAACTAAAATCAAATTTTGATATAATAAGCTAAAGTGTGACTATACGCAAAGTATAAGCAGAGTTATCGTTTGCCGAAAATTCACTCACGTTTGGTGCTCTGAGAGTCACGTGACATGATCACGTGATTTGAAATTTTGCGTCCAGTGTTCTTTTGTGCCATACTACATATATGTATAGTAAAGTTTGACATTTGCCAACTTTTTCGCCAATTTTCGATGTAACCCCCGATTCCCGGAGCGCCCCCTTAAGGTGGCGCTCTGAATAACCGACTTTGGGCGATAAACTTTTTCACGTAAGTTTTTGTTAATAAACTCAAGAAGAAAAGTTGTTGCAAATTAAATTAGCTTTCATTTGATGTATATAACGTCCAATTTGGTTCAACTTGAAATTTTAACCTATTTTTCAATGGGAAAAAATCTTCAAATCGATATACCAAAAAATTCTATATGGCTTTTTGTACTTTTTGAAACAGTTTTTTGTAGCTAATTGCTAGTTGCAACTTTTCAAAAAGTCGTTTGTGTAGGCAAACCTTTCTGAAAAAATTTCCAAAATACGTTGACCAATATTGACAAAAATGCACTATTTTTCAAACTAATTTTTCGTTAGCTACTTTTTGGCTTCTGAAACTTTTCTCAACGGATTTTAGTACAGAAAAATTAGCTCTATTTTTTGGAAAATACGTATGTGTAGGCAAACTTCAGGTTTCTGAAAATGGGCTATAGCGTACATTTTTTTAAGATTACTATCAGCTGCGAAAACCGATCCGCTTGAAACTTTGCAGACTGTTAAAGCAGACGTATATGGAGGTGCCGAACTTCTTGAATTGTAATTATTATGATTTGGCTCAATATGATAGGCTTTTTAAAACGTCACTTTTGATAGAAATTAAAATAACTAAAAATTTGTCGCCGGTAACGAAAATTCGACAAAAATGGCACCTCGGCAAGATAATTGTCTTTAATTTAAGCTATAGAATGTTAAATTTGGTTGAGGCACCATTGAGCTACGTCATTTCAAAGATTAGTCAAACTTTTCAAAATTTCAATTTTGATGCAGTCATAAAATTTGCTAAAATGTTCCGAGACTCATCAAACTTTGCAAAAAATGCTTGCCTGGTGTTCATCTTGATTGCACTTAAGCAAAAAAGTTCGTATCAGCAAGAAACAAAAAATTATAGCAATTTGATTTATTGGAAGTTACTCAGAGCGCCCCCTTAAGTCATCCGAACCTCTCATTAAAACGTGCAAAAACCCTCAAAATACCCTACAAAGATGTTCGAAACCCCTCTGAATATCATTCGAACTTTTGCAGTCTTAAATAAAATTCGGATCGCTGGTTTTCCTGTGTTCTACTCGCCGAGCTTTGATACATACGCGTTGGCAAAAAGGCGACGCTCGACAGTCGACTTTGAAAACCGTGGGTACATATTTTTTACAAATATTTTTTACAAATATTTACAATATTTACAATATATTTACAATACATTTACAATATATTTACAATATATTTTTTACAATATATTTACAATATATTTACCTTACTATACTACATATAAACTTTCTTGCTCAAAAATAATTACGATAATAACTCAGGATCGGCTCAACGCAGAAACGTCAATTTTACGTTATCAGATAGCCGACAGCGTGGCCAAAAATTTTTCTATTCAAAGTCAGTTCGTGAAGGAAATCGTTTAACCGCTCAACCGGTTTGAAAAAAATACAAAATTTACATACTGACATTTTCGGGCTCGAACATCTACTACGACGAATGTAAGATGATACTGTAGTTGCATTTTATTCTCAAATATTCAAACCAGCATAACTTGTCTCAACGTTAACGAAAAACATTACATTGACGCCTTTCAACGCAGAATAGTAAGCGCTTTTGAATGATTCCTTACTTGACGTACAAATGTACGAATGTTCGTTACCAGTAACGAATTGGAAACTTTTTTTTGCAATGTACTGTATATATACCATTCACGTTTAAACGTTTAAATTTCCAATTTTAAATTATGACGCAAGCTTAACGTCAAGTTAAAGGCCATGTCACCCATCATTTAAAAGCTCTAACAATTTCCTCTCGAATGACGTTAAAATTATTATTCTTCCACTGCCGTATCAAAAGTTATAACCGATGAAAGATTTCATAAAAGTGGCTGATTGTACTACAGATCACATCATGGGTGTTCAAATCACAAAACAATTTAATTTAAGCAAAAATTTAAAAATTTTTTGCTCATTTTTGAAATAATGTAAAATGAATAGACTTTACTTAGATATATACGACATGGTCGAACTAGTCTAAACTAGACGCACTAGACTTGTTACAATATATTTACCTTACTATACTATATAAACTTTCTTGCTCAAAAATAATTACGATAAAAACTCAGGATCGGCTCAAAGCAGAAACTTCATTTTTACGTTATCAGACAGACGACAGCGTGGCCAAAAATTTTTCTATTCAAAGTCAGTTCATAAAGGAAACCGTTTGACCGCTACACCGGTTTGAAAAAAATAAAAAAATTCCATATTGACATTTTCGAGCTCGAACATCTACTACGATGAATGTAAGATGATACTATAGTGTCATTTAATTCTCAAATATTCAAATCGTCATAACTCGCCTCAACTGTAACGTAAAAACATGAAATTGACATCTTTCAAATCAGAACAGTAGGCGCTTTTTAATGATACCTTACTTGACGTATACCATCCAACGTCTAAATTTCCAATTATAAAATATGACGCAAGCTCAACGTCAATTTACATGTCACCTATCATTCGAAAGCTCTCGTAATTTGCTTTCAAATGATGCCAAAATCATTGCAGTATCTCCACGCTGTCAAAAGCTACGGCCACTCAAACTTTGCTAAGGAAGCTGACTATATAAATCACACCATGTGCGATCAAATTTCATTGTGATTGAAAAAAAAATTGGCAAAATTTTGAAAAATTTTGCCAATTTATTTAGAATTCTGCTGTTAAAGCATAAATTATCCTTTTTCTCATGTCCTTTAAGGCGCCATAACTGGCCTATAAAAACTCAGACAGACTAACGAACAGCATCATTGGATTGCTGGCGAGCAGGGTTTTCAAAAGAAGGGTCACATGACTACATAGCGCTTCAGGTTTCCCCGAAATAAAAATCTTGGGGTATGCTCACGTGACAAGGTCATGTGACCCCTTATTTAAAAGCGCTCCTTAAATCAAGACTATTGATGTGTCATGTTTGTACGTCATTCCTATCGTCCGCTATACGTTTTTTAAACTTGACCCTTCGTGACTAAATATAATCAGCCCATGTTAGATGAAATCTCATTACATGTAAATTTTAACTGAATTTTTTCAAAAATCAGTAAGATTAACATTCAAATGCCATAAAATTTATGTATGTTGTCGAACTAGTCTAAACTAGACGCACTAGACTTGTCAATATACTTATACTATCCTATTCATAATGATAATGAACATGTCAACTCCATTTTGAAGTATCAGTTAGAACCATGTGTGGCATTATGACGTTTAGCTTTCAAATCTCGTGCAGTGGCTTGGTTTCAAAGTTATACGCTACGTAAAATAGAGTTATTTGCCTGTTGCTACAAGCAACGTTTAAACGTTGTTACAGAAAACGCGGTACTTTCCATTTGTTTCATCAAAGTGTCTAAAAGAAGCGTTAATGCGTCATACTACACTGTTATGCTGTGACTTTGAGTTTAAATGGGCGTAAAATGGAGTTATTTTTTACTCCGCAGAATCCTCCGCGACAGGCCATTTGTAGTTCGTTATTTCTGGAGGTTAACCACAAAAATGGCCATAACTTGGGCTATGAACATCGTAGAAAGATGAAAATTATGTCATTGGAAAGACAATTTTTAGCCCTTTCAAATAACATATCACATGATGGCGCAAGTTCCTGAAAATAAGTCAAAATTTCACTTTATAAACTTTGACGTACGTTAAACGTCAGGTCACAGGGTCATGTGACCCATCATTTGAAAGCTCTTAAAAATTTCAAATGACGTTAAAATTGTTACTGTACCACTATTGTATCAAAAGTTATGGCCCCAAAAAATTTTTCTAAACGGGCTAATTGTACAAACCACACCATGAGTGATCAAATCTCTGAGCAATTGAATTTAGGCAAAAATTTTAAAAAATAAAAAATTAAATAAATAATGTAACATAAAACAGACTAAACTAAGATAAATACGATATAGTCTAACTAGTCTAACTAGACGCACTAGACTTGTTACAATATATTAACCTAATAATAATGATAATGATAATAAGCAGCTTTCGTCTTCGCAGTGATCTCAGAAACCCCTGGCGTATAATATTTTCACCATTTATATGGCTGATAAAACAGCATAAACCAAGTTACAGCGGTTTTTGTCTGGGAACCAAGGTCAGTACTACGTCAACTTGCCGTAAGCAGATCATGTGACCCTTCATTTTGAAGCGCATTGTCTCACCGATCGAATGGTAAAATTCCCAAGTGTGCGACCGCCATAACAAAAGTTACGAGGATTTTAAGGTTTTCGCACCATAGAACACTTTTGTCATAATTAAATTGTAATTACTAACTTACAAAATGTGTTCTTTTTCCTCATGTCCTTTAAGGCGCCATAACTGGCCTTTAAAAACTCGGACTGACTAACGAACAGCATCATTGGGTTGCTGGCGAGCAGGGCTTTCAAAAGAGGGGTCACATGACTATATAGCGCTTCAGGTTACCCCGAAATATAAATATATTTGGAGGGGATGTTTTTCGTGTTGTGCCACAGCACAACAGGTCTTTAATTTTGATTTTGGCGTTATAACACTAAACTGGGCAAGAAATTTGTCTGTGTGCATGTTTTACTTCAGCTCAAATCTCTATGTGCGTGTGTCACCTAGAATTACAGTGTTAAATTACACTGAAAGGCTGGTAGCTCAGTAGAACACAGCTATCTGCAGTGTAACGCTAACTTAATGGAATTTGCGACTTCAAAAAAGTTAATTAAGGGACGGAATCGAACCATCTGTCCTCAGGTTATTAGGTAATCCAAAGCGCTGCCGTCTGAACCAACCGGTTCCTACAATTAAATCTCAATAAATGAATGATTTAAATGGAACAGTGCATCGGACTCAAGCTTTCAGTAATAATAACTCAGCAAACATTTCTTCACTAAACTTACTTCAACGTAAATTCTGAAAATATATATTGATCAACGAAATGATTATCGATGAATCAAAATCTTAACAAGGCTGTTCGCTGTTGATGTTATCTTACGCTTGTAATCACAGAGCACCAGTTGCCATGTTGACTTTAACGATTATTAGCAAGCCGAAATAGCACAGTTGGGAGTGCGTTAGATTGAAGATCTAAGGGTTCCTGGTTCGATCCCGGGTTTCGGCAACTTTTTTAAACTTATTGTAAATTTTCAGGTTTTAATAAGTTTGTCTTTTGCCTTATTTTTATTTTTCCAGAAACTAAGAATAAATATGCATTTTAAAGATTTTACTTTGCGTTATTTATTCAAGGCATTTCATGTTGACCTTAGCCTATGAAAGCGATGCTTTTTCTAAATTTGATCGCTGCGTTTTATTGATATCGTTTTATTTTTTCTTTGAAAGATACCTGCAGACTAGAAATTGATTTAATAAACTCCGTAAGCAAAAGACGCTGCTCATGACTGTTGAATTAGAATGGTGTTATGATACATCATTTTTTCGTGTGAGAGACTTCTAGCTTGTTTTTACACAATTTGTTGTAGGAGAAAAACTCCTTCAATATTTTGCATACACCGTTTGCTGAAAAAAAACTTTTATAGAAAAGTTTCTAAAAAGTTTCTAAAAAAGAAAAATTTCTAAAAAGTCTTTTATATTACACAATTTGAAGTAAAATGATTGCTGCACAACAGGTTTTAGCTGACCCACTGGTCAGCTTACTTGAAAGTGTTCCTTAATACTTACTGAAGGTTTTGCCGCAGATTGATCTTGTTTATTCAAGTTTTTTATTCAAGTTATTTTAGTTCAAGCAAGAGTACATAATAGTGTCTCACTCTTTATAGAAGAAGAGTGAGACACTCTCCTTTCTGCCTGTGTTATAGCGCAGGCAGATGCGCTCGTCATTTCCAGCCCACATGTTGCCGTTTTATGCAACATGTGGATAGCCAATCAGAAGCGACCTTCGCTTCTGATTGGCTGGACGCCTGTGCACGTGGTCCAATCAGCACGCAGGCGGCCTCACGTGCTCCAATCAGCACACTGGCCGCCATTACAGCCATTTCATTGTTACATTTTGCCATGATCGGTCGGGTTGGGGGGTTTTTTGTTTTTTTTTGCACAAAGTTATATTTTGCCGACATTTTTATCACGTTTTCAGTGATTATTGCTGGTATGTGCTGAATATGATGTTAACTCGTAAGTTAAATGTGTTTTTGACAAATTTTAGGCTATAGCACGTAAGGCCGCCTTCGTGCTGATTGGAGCACGTGCATAGGCGTCCAACCAATCAGAAGCGAAGGTCGCTCCTGATTGGCTACCCACATGTTGCATAAAACGGCAACATGTGGGCTGGAAATGACGAGCGCATCTGCCTGCGCTATAACACAGGCAGAAAGGAGAGTGTCTCACTCTTCTTCTATAAAGAGTGAGACACTATTATGTACTCTTGGTTCAAGACAGATTTGGCAGACAACTGTAGCTAACAACTTTTTTGGAAAAACACAACTGTGGATGTCGAACCCATGCAGTTATTCTCTTATAGACAATCCTCTTATAGTAGCGCCTTTGACCACTCGGCTACGCTTCTGCAATTACTATTGATGTTTAACGGTTACTGCTCTGGAGAAAAGCAGGACTGATATGAGAGTTCAATCATTCAAATATTCAAAATAATTATATACATTTTTTAATAATAATAAACCTACATTAACTTTGCCTTTTGCTAAGTGAAGTACCAGAGGTTCTGCCACATTTATTTATGAAAATGGAGGTTTAACAGACAGTTGAAAACAGACAATTGTCTAGATAGTCACGTGAATTGCATACGTATTTTGTGAATTTGCACAGAGATTACGAGAATCAATCTGGAAGATCGGCTGATCTATAATGAGTTCAGCTGTAAATTTTTTTGTTGGAATATTTCGACATGAAAAAGTCGCCGAACCATTGCTGTTTTTTATTCAACGGATACAATAAGTTTCATTTTAATGTTTCATAACTTTAGCAAATAACGCCACTATCATATTAAACTATGTGTTCAAGTTACTGGCTAATAATAGCAATTGGAGCAACTGAAATTTGATGCTCATACATAAACACTTTTAATTAGTAAATTAAATTTTGTTTCAGAATTTAAGAAATGTTATAAATTGAAACTAAAAGGATACAAGCTTTATTTAACTTCAAAGTTCTATCGGTAATTTATGTAAATACATGCAACATAAAAGCCTACTGCTTCTCTTGTGTTATTTATTTAGCTATGAAATATATTAATAGAATAAATTTGGGTATTTCAGTAAAGTGCCTACGTAGTGTAAAGTAGTGGGACTTATGTTTCTGTCAATTTGCTCTGGTGACAGTGAAAGTATTTAATTTTTTGTCTCAGGTAAATAAGGTGGCTGTCAAAAGCGAAAACTACCAGACAGGTTTCACAAATCACAACAATGGGCCATGCTGTAGAATTCTTTTTTGCAGTGGATTTGAGCCGGCTGAAAATACCACTTAGACCCAAGAGACGTTTTTTCCACGAGGCTGTTATGTCATCAATCAGTCTTGCCTTATATGTATCATCTGCTGCTGCTGCTACTACAATGACTGCCGCTGTTACTACACCTGCTATTATCACTTCTACAAGTCCGACTACGACGACGACTACCACTACCACTACTGCTGCAGCTACGACCACTACTACTACTACTACGACAGCTACTACTGGCACTGTTGCTGCTGATGCTACGACTGCTGCTGCTACCACATCCACAACTAGTTCTTCTACTGTTGCTGCTGGGGCTACGACTAAAGCACCAGCACCTCATACCATCTACTACCACTGTAACGGCTAAAGCAGCAGCAACTACTGTAATAACTACTACCACTACAACGACTACAGCAGCAGCAACTACTGCCACTACAACGACTAAAGCGGCAAACTACTACCTACAAAAAAATAAAATTTTATTAAAATATTAAACTGGGACACTCACGACTGTACCCCGTTTGCGGTAACCCCGCTAGCGGGATCGGAAGTCAGGTCTCAAAACTCGCCCTAAACTTATCCTTAAATATCCCAATACTATGTGTAGTGTTGTTACTTGTAAAACTAGGACAAAATGCATTCTCGTACCTGAAAGCAGTTGTGGTTCGATAGTCAGTAAAGTACTGTCGTGTTCATTACAATTGGCGCAGTTATATTTCGAACCTAAAAATCAGGATGTTCCTGTAATTTTGTTTGTTTTGCGCGATGGAGCGTAAAAACGAATTTGAAAGTTTCGATTCAAATGCAGAAGAATGGTCTTCGTATGTCGAAAGACTAGAACAACATTTTATTGCCTTGGATATTACGGATGAGAATAAGAAAAGAGCTCATCTGATCAGTCGAATCGGTGCATCAACATATCGACTTCTAAAGAACTTGGTGGCACCGGAATCTCCGGCTTCGAAGTTCTTCACTGAGTTGTGTCTCGTGCTGAAACATCATTTTCAGCCGACACCGCTCACTATCGCTGAACGCTATCGATTTTATCAGCGATGCCAGAAAGAAACAGAATCTGCGGCAGAATTTTTGGCTGAACTAAGACGCTGAGCTGAAAACTGTAACTTTCGTGAATTTCTCGATGAAGCTTTAAGAGATAGATTTGTTTGTGGAATTTGCGATGAAAACATTCAGAAAAGGCTACTGAGTGAGCCAGATATCAGTCTCGAGAAAGCATTCCAAGTTGCGTTGGGTATAGAAACTGCTACGAAAAATGCTAAAGAATTGAGGGGAATTCAAAATGTCAACAAAGTATCAAAGAAAGACAGCAAAAACTTTCGAAAAAGTAGAGTTAACGATTCCTATCGTTGCTTTCGCTGTAACAATAGTGGAAATTTTGCCAACGAATGTTTTTTCAAAGATAAAGAATGCCACAAGTGCGGTAAATGTGGACACATTGCGACTGCATGTAAATCCAACAAAAACCGGCAAGGAGCGACTACAAACGTCAAAAAGAAACAAATTAATAAAGCTGATTGCCCCGATGACACTGAAAGTGACACAGAACGTCAAAGTGACAGTAGTGAAGATTCAATCATTACCTATGTGAATAATATTGGCAAGAAAATTAAAACTTTTGCTGAAAGTGGTCCGTACAAAACTGTATTGTCAATTAATGGAATTGACGTAGTGATGGAAATTGATACGGGAGCCAGCAACACTATTATGAGTGAAAAAGTGTGGCGAACAATTCTAAAAGCTCCCAAGCTGTCTGACAGTGAAGTCAAATTAAGATCGTATGGTAATCATAAAATTAAAATTTTGGGTGAAGTTACTGTCAATGTCAGGATGAAGGCTCAAAATTTGAATAAATTAACTTTGGTAATTGTTGAAGGCGATGGTCCCACCTTGTTAGGCAGGAATTGGTTGTCAGCTCTCAAATTTTTTCATGGCAATTTTGAAAAATTTGCAATAATTTGCCATATCCATCAAGATACAAACTTGAACAAATTGATTAAAACGTATCCTGATGTTTTTGATGGCAGTCTTGGGAAAGTCAAGGGAATTTTTGCCAGAATATGCTTGAAACCAAATGCTGTACCAAAGTTTTGCAAAAGCCGTCCAGTGCCATTTGCTTTGAAAGAAAAGATTGAAACAGACTTGGACAGATTAGAAAAATTAATTGTGATTGAAAAAATTAGTTATTCGGATTGGGCTGCCCCAATAGTACGAGTTCCGAAACCAAATGTGTCAGTGCGCATTTGTGGGGATTTTAGAATCACATTAAATCCAGAAATGCAAGTTGACAAATACCCATTACCAAAACCAGAAGAACTAGTTGCGAAACTTGCTGGGGGAGAACATTTCACAAAGTTAGACATCGCTGATGCATACTTACAACTAGAACTTGATCAAGAATCTCAGAAACTGGCTGTCATAAATACACATCGCGGTTTATATAAATACAAACGCTTACCATTTGGGGTAAGCTGTGCTCCAGCACAGTTTCAACGGGTTATGGAGACTATTTTAGAAAATCTAAGTGGTGTCGTCGTGTACATGGACGATATTTTAGTGACTGGGAAATCCAGAGATGAACATTTGCAAAACTTGAACAATTGCTTGCACCGATTGCAAAAATTTGGGATGCAGCTTAGACTTTCAAAGTGTGAGTTTTTTAAAGAAAGCGTGAAATATCTAGGTTACAATATTGACAGAAATGGTATCAAGGCATCAGAAAAGAAATTGGAAGCTGTTAAAAAATTCCCGAACCTCAAAATGTGGATCAACTTCGATCTTGGCTGGGAATGGTAAACTTTTACGGCAACTTCATAAAAGACTTAGCCAGTTTGTGTGCTCCTTTTTATCAGTTATTGCAAAAGGGCACAGCATGGGACTGGACTGATCGATGTCAAAAACATTTCGTCAATTTGAAAAAGCAACTTAGTCGTCCGCCACTACTTGTCCATTTTGACCCTATTCGACCAATTGGAATGAGCTGTGACGCCTCGGCCACTGGCATCGGTGCTGTATTATTTCATATTATGCCGGATTGCACCGAACAGCCAATTGCTTTTGCGTCTCGCACTTTGAAAACAGCGGAAAAAAAATCTCTCAAATTGAGAAAGAAGCGTTATCGATTATTTTTGGATTGAACAAATTTTTTCAGTACTTATATGGTAACAAGTTTATATTGATCACTGACCATCAACCACTGTTGAAGATTTTTGGGCCAAAAACAAATTTACCAGCCGTCGTAGCCAACAGACTGCATCGTTGGGCTCTAATACTTGCCGGCTACAATTACGAAATCCGATATCGCAGCTCAAAACGACATGCCAATGCTGATTTACTGTCAAGGTTACCGTTACCCAATACAATCGCTAGTAAAGTTGAAGAAAAACCTGCTACAAACGTAAAAAGAATACAAAAAGAAAATATTTATTTTCTCGAAACAGCTGCTATCACGGAGCAGAAAGTAAGAAAGCACACTATGAAAGACAAAATTTTGAGTAAAGTCAAACGCTATACAGCTGTTGGATGGCCACAAGAAAATAGTGACCTAGAAATGAAACCATACTGGACAAAAAAAGACGAAATCATTGTTCTGGGGAACCCGTGTCATAATTCCACTAGATTTACGCATGCATTTTCTAAAAGAACTACATGTTGGTCACTCAGGAATAGTTAGAATGAAATCTTTAGCTCATCAACATTTTTGGTGGCCAAATATGGACAAAAATGTTGAACTTCAAGTCAGAAACTGTAAAGAATGCTCTGTCAATCAATCGAATCCAGCAACTGTCCCTCTGTATCAATGACCTTATCCTGAAAAACCTTGGCAACGATTACATCTAGATTTCGCTGGTCCCATTTGTGGAAAAATGTTTCTGATTGTCACCGATGCACATTCCAAATGGATTGAAGTTATAGCAATGAAAAAGACCACATCAGAAAAAACTATCATTGCTTTGAAAATGATTTTTGCCCGCTTTGGCTTACCTGAGGCAGTTGTCTCTGACAACGGACCACAGTTTTCATCACATGAATTTCAACAATTTTGTACTAACAACGGAATTCGCCACATCAGAGTGACGCCATATCATCCAAAATCAAACGGTGAAGCTGAAAGAGCTGTCCGATCAGTAAAAGAATCACTACGCGCATCTTTAATAGAACAAGGAAATAAAGATGTAGCTAGTGCTTTGGCGAAATTCCTCTTTTCATCCAGAAACACTCCACAGTCAACAACAGGAAAGACACCAGCTGCAATGCTTTTAGGTCACAAAGTGCGAACACGATTTGATGTGTGCAAAAGATCTTCAACGAAAATTGAAATAAGTAGAGAACGACAAAAAAGAAATTGTGATCTGCATGCATCCGAACGTAGTTTAAACATTGGTGATTATGTATGGGCCCGAAACTTCAGAGGAGAACAAAAGTGGGTGGAAGGTGTTGTTGTGGAAAAAACAACTCCAGTTTCATATGAGATCTGCACGGACAATGAACAAAAGTGGAAGAGACACGCTGATCAATTACGAAGACGAGTTCGCAATAACAACATCAAAAAAAATGAGACAAAAGAGTCTGGAGAATTTTGGCCTGTACCAGAAGTTTCAGAGACCAACCAAACAAGAGAAGCTAATGAGGACATGATTGAACTGGCACCCGATGTGGCAAGAGGCAGACAAAGTAATGAAAACCAACAGCAGACAAAACGATATCCTAGCAGAACTCACCGAAAACCTTTGCGATTGGACCCAGAGTCAGGCGAATTCTACCGTCCTCACTAGACAAAGAACAATCTATAAAAGGAGGAATGATGTAGTGTTGTTTCTTGTAAAACTAGGACAAAATGCATTCTCGTACCTGAAAGCAGTTGTGGTTCGACAGTCAGTAAAGTACTGTCGTGTTCGTTACACTATGTATATAGTAAGTAACAAATATTAACTCCCCCCATTCGGTAGCTTAGGAATACTCTTGTACTAAAGTTACTACTCGTTGCCTGGTATAACTTTAACACAAGGAAGAGGTGAATCTGTGCGCAAAAAAGTGCTCGAACACCTTTGGGCGTAAAAAAACAAAAAAAAACAAAAAAACAAAAACGTATTTTGTCTGAAACATTAGCATGCGCAACAATTTTAATCAACAAAAATCAATCAAAATTACAATTTAAGACCTCTAAAGTGTTGTTTATAATTGTTTCATTAAAAATTGTGAAAAACGCCGTTATCAAAAAAAGAGCAGTCAGCTCTCATACTGACTTTACGTGTTAATCATATCAGCATAACAGCATGTGGTTGCTATGTTTAGACTACGCAGAGTTGGTTTCAAAACAATAGTTCCTTCTCTAGAAGGAACAAAAAAGTGAAAAATGTTTTGTTCGTCACTTTCCGGCCACCGTAACTATGCCACCTACATGTGTGTGTGTGGTAACGCATATAGCGCAAATAGCGGAGGGGGTGGGGGTGTTTTTTGAGGTAGTGGGGGGGGGGGGGCGTTTTTAGCTAGACACAAAAATAGCGCAAAAATAGCGCTTAGGGGTGGGTGAGGGGCAAAATCTTGCGTTTTGTGTACGCTTACACGTGACATTTACCACCCTCAAGAGTGAGGCATTGGTTGAGGCTTTCTTTAAAAGTAAGGCATTGGTTGAGGTTTTCTTTAAAAGTGAGGCATTGGTTGAGGTTTTCTTTAAAAGCGAGGCATTGGTTGAGGTTTTCTTTAAAAGTGAGGCATTGGTTGAGGTTTTCTTTAAAAGTGAGGCATTGGTTGAGGTTTTCTTTAAAAGTGAGGCATTGGTTGAGGTTTTCTTTAAAAATGAGGCATTGGTAAGAGGACAGGGATGCTAATCTGTTGTTTTTCCTTGAGAAACATTTTGAATCGAATACCAATCTGTTGTCAAGTTACACACAGTCATCTCAAAAACATATTAGCCAATTCCATGATTGCGTTATTGCAACATCCGTCAGTTTTCATTTTATCAACCAAGTCAAAGTGTCAAACCCAGTTTTGGCAAATCCAACTTCGTAAGCTACTTGAAGACTTGTCCCTAACGGCTAGAGTTCTGCCACTACCAAAGTTTCCGGGTCGGGCCGTGCCGAGTAGCGCGCTTCCGGGGCAGGCCCATGGCCCGCCCATCGAACTGAGTAGGGGTAACCCCCTCAATTGAGTACGGAGTCTTCAGTTGAGGGGGGGTACACATTCCTAAAAAATCTCGCCGGGCCGGTGTCACGGGGTAAATCTTCCCCCGAGTGAATCTTCCCCCCGGAAGAAACACCCCGGGGTAAATCTTCCCCCCGGAAGAAACACCCCGGGGTAAATCTTCCCCCCGGAAGAAACACCCCGGGGTAAATTTTCCCCCCGGAAGATTTACCCCGAAGAGAAATTCAGCCCTATTTAACGAATATTTTGTCACTTAGCCCGGTTCATTCTTGTCCGCAAGTAAGCAAAGTACCTAAAATTTCACTGCGATGATAATTGATAGTGAACGCAAATTTCTGCAAAATTTCGTGCCACCATGTTTATTTTAGGCCGAGTTCTGGGACATCTAAAACGGAAAATTTGGATTTGGTGCACATTTGGTGCCAGGTCCAAAACTGAACCGGCCATGCCCTTGACTCCACCAGTCCGCTTTTCAAAGCATTGACTAATGCACTAGCGTTTTTGAACCATGCATATTGTAGCAAAAAGTGTGAACTGCAAGTGTATAAAAAATTTTTAAAATCAGTTCAGTGTATGGTGAGAAAATTCATGCATATACAAACAAGGCGCAAGAATGACTCCATAAAACCCTAAATTATTATTATAAAACCCTAGTATTTACTTATTTACAGTTCCAACATGTGCTAACTGCTAAGCAAGTGATGATTTACTGTGTAGAAATTAAATTCACGCCATTATCAGGAATTTGCCACTTTTAGGTGCCTACTTGATTACAAGATGGAGTGAAAAAGGCAACATACCGAAAAAGTTCGAAGTAATAAGTATAAAGACCGTATAAAGCGGACTCATCTTTCATAGTTCGAATATTTGCGTCATAATTAGAGGGACAATGTGCGTTAATTGGGCTGAATTTCTCTTCGGGGTAAATCTTCCGGGGGGAAGATTTACCCCGGGGTGTTTCTTCCGGGGGGAAGATTCACTCGGGGGGAAGATTTACCCCGTGACACCGGCCCGGGCCCCGCTACAGGCCCGGGCAGAACTCTACTGATAACATATTCTGCAACTCATAACATCAGAATAATGGTTTACTCTATCGCATCACATTATATTCTACAATTTCAAAAATGCACACATACATAGGTACATATTGCAATATATATTTTTTATCGACGTAATAAAAAAATAGTTGAAAAATGTATCACGACGAAATTGAGCTACCTTACAGAACAGTGAGACTGCGTCTTGCCTTACCCACAGGCACAGAGACGAAAATGATGTTTAATCACTTTAATTCAGGAATATATTTGCTCATTTTGTGGATTTATTATATTTTACTGCACGTCTCAAACAAATAAAAAACGTCATAGTATCTGAAGATTTATGAGAACCACACCGAGTAGCAATCTCAAGCCAAGGCGAAAGTCGATAAATCTGGAACGCTGAATCCTCATGTCATCATAAAATGATTTTTTTAAATTTGTTTTCATAGCGCTGTACTTGTATTCACAAAAATGTTTCGTAACCAAGTTCAGCGTTTGTTAATTTCAGCCCACAGCTTTTATACCAAGTTGCTGACCGATGTGATTCTCATCTAATAATCTTGTCTGGCAAGAGCTGACTCACTCGAATTGATTCTTGCTCCAGTATTTTCCTTCAGTCATAACTTAAGCAGCAATACTCTAAGTCTCTCGGACGTACTCGTAAGCGAAATCATCAGGGACATGATATATGTTGAATTATTGAGTAATTAAAGCAAGAATCGACCCTTACTGGAATGCCAGACAATCTACAAATATTACCATTTTACACACAAATTATACAAATATGATTGAACAGTCTAGTGAAAATAAGTTTAATGTCTACACTTGAAAGTACGAGTAATAAATACTTGTGATAATATACAGATAGTAACAAAGGTACACAATAGTGCTAAGAGCCTTTTCATAAATGATATTAACTGGATTAGATTAACTAGATTAACTTCATAATTCAACAGAGGATTAACTCAAATTCATGAAATTTTGCAAGCAACTAAGTAACTAGTAAGTAAATATAAATGCAAATGACAAGGTTTAGTCGCTCTGCAAGGTTTTATAAACTTTCACAAATCTTACGTTGAGTCACTGAAGTTAATTTAGCTAATCTGATCCAGTTAATTAAGAAAATGGCTCCAAGCTAATTTTACTTTGTACCTTTATTACGTCTAACTAAATTTAACCCACAAAATACGAGCTATTAAAGAGCACATAATAATGCATAGCCATTGAATAGCGGATTACAATATTTATGTGCTCTTGACAATACTATTGTGTGCATAAAAGAAGAATAAACAGTGTCTTTGATTTGGTATAAAACTGACCACAAACAAACTAATGCAAAATACAAAAAATAAATATATAAAATCTTGAGACCCTTTTATAAAATACATTAAGCTTGACAGCAAGCGTAGCATACGCTATCAAGAGTACATATTAAGATTTGTAATTGCAGCTCATCATCTACAACGGTTTTTATTTCTGTCCATCTGTGGTGGCCCACCACAACGTAATGAACAGATTCACCTCTTCCTTATTTTGAAACCTTAATAATAAAACCATAACCTATACTGGTTGGGACATCACCTCCGATCCGCATTATAACTTTTGACAACGTACTCTTGTTAGACAGCGACAGCTAAAACTGTTCATCTCTAACGAACACGTTCTAGTATCAACACTAGACTGAGAACTACTTAAATCCCTTTTTAATCCTCTTAATCCTCTTTAGAAAAAGGCCTCAGCAGCACTGTCATTTAAAATCCCAGAGGGTGCCTTTGTACCAGCCCTTGGTTTTCGAGAACATCGTTGGCAATCTTGCTCATTTCCTGAAACCGATTGCGATGCGCGGGCGACTTGACCATGGCCAAATTCTGACGGATACGTTCGGAATTCTGAAATAACCACCAAGAGCACACAATTACTATGATTTCACTATATACCAAGCGTACAAAATTTTTATGATTCTACGACATACCAAAAGAACATAATGATTAGGATTAAAAATAGTGTTGTGTAATATTCCTTCGCTGTTTCCTTCTGGAGCAAAATGCCAATAAAGCTGACACTGTAAAATTTACATACTAGACGCTCAGACAAACAAATGGAAAGAGCCGGAGCCCATCAGATTGCTTTAGCAGCGATAACGAACACTCCAGTAAAAGCAGAAGTAAATAGTAAATGATGAAATGGTGATTTAAATAAATACACTTACAGTGCCCAGTCGGTCGACGACTCCCCTTCAAGATTTCATTATCTACACATGTTTGCCAAAAAGTACCCTCCATTTATCCCCAATACCTAGCAATCTTGACCCCCCCCTATCCCCCTACTAAACAATCAATGCCTTTACTTGGTGAGCAAGAACGTTGCACATGAGTTCCTCGTGTTTGGCGGAGGGGGCGCCCTGGTTGATTGAGCGGGAGGCCCGGGACAGCACGGCCACCAGGCAGTAGATATCGATGGCCGCGTCCGCCAGTCGCACCAACAAACTTTGCTCGTCTGGAACAAATACTGACAGACTGAGGCAGACATACATGTATGAGGGTGGGATGGGGAACCCCCCCAAATCGAGGAGCCGGGGGGGGCAGGTCCCCAAAATTTGGGCAAAATTTAGTAAAAATGGCACTTTTTTGGGAAAAGTTTACACAATTTCGCAAAATTGCGGGATTTTTGGTCTATCAAGAGGGGGAGGGTACCAAAATTTGGCCGGAGAGACTCCCCCAAAATTTTGACCCCGTTACATGTATAGACTGAGGGGAAAATCCAGGCCACTTCAGATACTTTTGATTGTTTAAATTAAAAAACATACATATTAAAAAGTCATCTCAACATCTAAAAATGTACGAATATCTGCTCATCTGAAACCAATACTCATTGACTGGGTAACACTGCTATTCAAGTCAATCCAATTTCAGACACGTCTTTTGATAGTTAAGGTTAAAAAATATACATATAAAAAGTAATTAGTGGTAAAATGCCGCTGCTTCGACCAAGAGTCCCTGTTGTCTGATGACATGAGCGAGCCCTCACTCACTACTTAGGTTTAGTCTGGGTTTATCTATATCTGGGTTTGTCTAAAATTTTGATTGGCTGTTTGAATAGCAGTTCACTGCCAATGACTGTTAAGCTCTGCCTACCTAGTATTACGGTAGAGAAGCCTATCTGAAATTTACAAATAAGTAGCATAATGCACAAGGGTAATTCATGAAATTTCGTGACCAGGTCTACCCTAAGCCTATAAGATAGTCAAAGGTCCATGAATGGGTGCACCCAAAGAATGATTGAATTAATGCAACTTTATTCTGTAATTTTTGCATTCCTTAATTTTCCACACATGTAAAAGCTCCATATTTGCCATAATTAATATTTGTTGGAGCTTTGAAAGCAGAATGATAGTTTTTTTAATTAAAATCGTATTTAATATTGTACTATTGTTCAAAATTCAAGTACCTAGGTATATAGTTTAACGAATTTGTACTGTGTCATTTTCTACAGTACACTCCGTAGTTTCGTACAATAATACATATAGACTGAGTAGGCGGAGCTTAGCAGTGATGGGCTGTGAGCCGTTATTCAAACAGCCAGTGTAGTACAGACAAACCCAGATGTAGACAAACCCGGAATACGCCACTACTTACAGCAACACACATACACACGTGCAGTATTACAAAGTTTGACCTCATCGCCACGTACTGCTTTTGTACATGTCACTGACATACACACACCCTCACAGGCTTTCACCCACTCAGTCCCGCAATATGTTCAAGTCAGTTTGACCCTTCAAACTGGCAGAGTCGTTGTGTGATTGCTTTTACTCAGGGTTCACCCTACTTAGTACACTTCTTAGAGTACATTATACCTTAATCTTATGTACACTGTTTCTGTAATGTTTTATCCTTTAGGTTCTTTTATTAACAATGAGAACATTGCAGAATATAAAGATACTACAGTAATCATAATTTTTCAACCTTCAAACAACAGCCGCAAAAAATTCGAAAATCTTAAAATGGGTGATCGGAATTTGTGAAAAAGGGTAATTTTTGTATCATATCATTTGTACCTATTGTATGACAGTTGTGATGGATGCACGTTTTCAAGTGTGCCTTATTTGCAAGTAAACTAGGCTTCACGCTTAGGCTTACGCTTTCGGCATAGGCATTTTAGGCAAAAAAACGTTTTTTTATGTGTACACAGCTCCCCTTCACCCGATTTTTTTTAATACTGACGAAGGTAACATTTACATGATTCGATAGCCCAATGGTAAATACAGTAAAAACAGTAAAAGCTAGTAAAAACAGTGTGTATGGCTTTAAATTAGACTTGGTTTAAGATTCGTTGTTGCTTTATCATTAAGCACAGTGTGCCGATTTCAAGATGGGCAGGCAGGATCTCCACAAACACTAAATATTGCCAGCTCGTTCAGTCAGCCAACAAACCGAAACGCGTGGCATTTTGTCAAAAAATTCTAAATGGAGATATTGATATAACGCGTTGGGTTGTCTGTCACTAGGGATGGACGTTTCGGTCTAGGTCTCAGTCAAAACCCGAGACTAGTCCAGTCTCGGTATCGGTCGCGTCAGTCGAAAAGTCTCAGCTTGTACCCGGTCTCGGTTTTTCAAATGCGTGAAAAATTTTCCAGTGGTCCCCCTTTGGTTTATATTTTTGGCAGAAAAATTTTTTCCGAAGACAACTTAACCGTGGTCGTTTAGTTCAACCACAGAATATACACACACAAAAAGTTTGTGTTTGTGAGGTTTGTTACTCAAGTCTGTATGATTATTATTATATTTTAGTCTTTAGTATTAGTATTTGGCTGGTCAAATTTTTTATGCCAGTTGGTGGCTTTACATAGTTAACTGTAAATTCCAATTAGTATGAGTTTAGCAAAGATCAAACACAAAAATATGTAAAAGTATATACAACTAAACGCACTACTCAGAACCATGTGGTGACATGTAATTCGGGAGATGATAAGGGAAGACTCTACTCCAAACTAAAATTTAGTTCCAGAGGATTGAGAGGGCCCCACTCAAAGGGAAGTCACGCCGGAGGCAAAGAATGAAACAGCGTCACGGCGCGCAGGTCTAATTTTTAAGTCAAAACCCTTTCTATCTTGGGTGTATTTTAGCAGAACATTAGTAATTGAAATACAATCGGAGCGATTTTTAACTAAATTCGAGTAAAACAATGTCAAAAATTGCTATTTTCTGGTGAAAACAAGGACAAATTGCGTCTGTTTTGGGACAGAGGTCAAAATCTAACAATATGCAAGAAGACATGGTCCAACACAAAAAGGGGAAAGAACCAGGAATGTAACCAATATTGTCGTGATGTAGCTGGTAGTTATATATACATAAGGTGTCTGACGATGGTCTTGTAACTTTACCTAAAAACTTGGAAAAAGGTGAAAATGCCAAAAAATGACCCCAAGTCTCGGTTTTGGCTGTCTCGGAATTTGGTCTCGGTGTCGGTTTCCTGGTTTCCGTCTCGAAAAAAACCGAGACTTCCATCCCTAGTTGTCACGGATGAGTGCACCGGGCAGTTGCAAAGACACAGGCGGCGTTGTTATCGCAAAATCGGAGAAAGCAGACAAAGTGATCAAAAGTCAAGCTAAACATCTTCAAGTAGAAAACAAATAAGCTGTGATTACGTTCAAGGGTTCGTATTTACTAGTTTAATTTAAAATAGCATTTTTAACAATTTATAAGGATAGTTTTCAACATTTGAACTAAAAATTATGCATTCAGAAATCTTTTTTCGCGTCGACTATTGCACGTATAAAAATGTCATTAAACAAAATAAAAAACTTTGCTTTCAAGTACACATATGGGCGGGCATCTGTTGGCAACGTGCTACGCAAATTTGTGTTTTTGATGGAAGACGAGAATGGACAGCCAATTGCTTTGCGACATTTTGAACCAACTTTATATTACTTTTTTAAATCAACACCCGTCTTCTATACTGCAAATGGACAATGACCCAAAACATACTAGCAAAAACACCACACATTTTCTCAAAATTTTGGTGAAAATTAAGTATGAACATTGGCCAGCAGAAAATCTCGCTCTCAACCCCATCGAGTGTGTTTGGCATCAACTCAAAGAATTTTTTTCGAGCAGAGAAGAAACCTAGTAATTTAGCTAATCTCAAACTAGGGATTTTTGATTTTTGGAAGACAAACTTGACGACTGAACAGTGTCGCAGATATATCCGTCATAATTATAAGATCCACTGCCTATAATACAGGGTCTGCTGTCTAGTATAGAGGGTCGTCTTACTGGAATCGAGGGTTGAAGTACAATCGGCAATCCGTTGTAGTGACTTCACTAGTTTGTGTGTAAATTAATTCTGCAAGATTATTTAACGCAAGAATAGTGTAATGGAGTAATAAAAGTAAAAACTTGCCACATGTCGTTTAGGCGTTTAGGCGATAGGATAAGAAATGGTATGTTAAGCGTTTTTAATCGTTTAAACGGTTTAAAATACATTAGTTGGGAATGGTGCTTCGTTTCAGATTTAGTGACGTTGTCGTTCACCAATTGCACAATGTCTTCTGCAAAAAAGGTCGAGATTTTACAGAAGTCACGGAAAATTATTTCTCGGCCAAGACGAGAGTTTCAGTGAGTCGCTGTTCAATTCGAATGGAACGTCGGATAAAGGGGACTTGCTGTGTCTATGATGAATCGGAAGTGCAGCGCGCCACGATAAAGCATGGCAGATACAAAGTTAAGAATACGCAAGTATGCTTTGTGTGTCTGTGATATAATCTTTGATGTACATAGGGGGAGGTTGGGGGCGTATCCACCTCCAATTATGGGAGTCGGCAGCCCCCACTCATACAGCAGGCACCCTCATCTTCCATGTGATGGGCGAAAAAGTGCAGCAGAATTGGGTTAAAAATAAATATGAAATCGAGGACATTTTCAGGATGTGGTCAAAAAAGTGGCTTAAAAATTAGTTAGAGATCACAAATTTGCTATAATTTTCCGGCTGACCACCTCCACCGAGGGTTGAGCACTTCTGTCGCCGATGGCTCCCGTGCATATAAAAATATGTACCTGTACGTTGCAGCAAAATGTGTTTGGGGTCGCTTTCTGGTTTTACTGTTTTGCAGGTACTATTTTACGTTGAGAATTTTTTAGAAATCAATGAGTATTTATGGTTATTTTATTTTATGAGTTAGCATCAGCATCACTTAGGTTTGTGTAAATAGAATAGCATTGGTATAAGTGGTGCTAAAATTTTATAAGTGGATAGTCAAGCTGTGTAATAGACGAACAACAGGAAACAGCCTGATGCCATTTTTTTGTGGGTCTATTTTTGGGAATGCGTGAGAAATGACGGAATTGTGTGGTTCTGGCAGGATACTAAAGGCGCGCATAACTGCTACCGACCGGAATTGAAAGCGATCACGTTAACCAGTACTGGTATAATATGTAGTTTAGGGCTTTGAGATTTCATACTTGCAAAATTTTCTTTTATTGTTTACAATTCTCGCAAGGAATGTCGCTTAGTAGGGCTTTACTCTACTAATTTAAATCCCCAGTGCGCTGTAGCTGATCGAGGACTATGGGCTGAGACCGCAGTATACCCGCTTCGGGGGTTCCGGTTTTGTCCGGATGGGCCACTGATGAGGGAAGGAGTTGCGGTAGCGGTACAGGACTACTCTGGCTTCTCGCCTAAAAACACGAACTTCTCTGTACGAGCCGAGGGATTATTTGTGAGAGTTCATTAAAATTTTACTATAGGCAGTTCACTATCTGAATGGTGTTGTACTCAGTTGTCACTTTCACAGTACTCTTTTGTCACTTGGCGTACTCTTTTGTCGCCCGTTTTAATGTTAAGTTTCGGCAGTACTCTTTTGTCACAAATTGTATTCACGTGTCACTTTCTGTACTCATTTGTCTCTTTCGGTAGTCTTATGCACATTACTTAATTGCTCATATCAAACAATGAGACGTGTTAGGAATTGCGTACGGACACTAACCACACAATAATTGACCTTATTGGTTTTAGATGATACTTCTTCGCTGATGTTTTTTTGCTTCTGATATGTGTGTCTTACCTGTTTGGGTTTTTACTTTTCCTGATTATCTTGATTATGTTCAGCACCTAATTTATTACCAGTTAATACTTTGTTTTTGTTGTTTATGTTACGTTATGTGGTATGTTTTATGTGCATCTTCCAGTTTTTTATTTCAATTATGAGTATCTACTGCATACACTTCTACTTATGTACTAACACAAATAATTCTTTTACAAATTACATATTATATAAGTTTACAAATTAGTTATGTGTCTACACTGACCGTCGTGAGTGAAAGACAAAAGAGTTCGCAATGTGACAAAACAGTACACTGAATGACAAAAGAGTACTCTTAAGGATAATTGAGTACAGCCTCAATATTGGAAAAAGTGGTGACAGATGAGTACCCAATCACCTTAATATTATTTGTAAGCACTTGAAATACACTTTTGTTCTGGGCCTATTTTTTTGAGTGAGTGATAAAAGATGATATTGTGTGGTTCTGGTAGGATATAAAAGCCTCGCATCACTGTAATCACTGAATTAAAAGCAATGACGTTAACGAGCAGTGATTATATAGTTTAGGGCTTTCAGATTTTAGATTTGAAACAATTTCCTAGTGCAGAGTTGTTTCGCAGGCGGAAGGTAATGGCTACTTCGCTACCTGAATAAAATTTGTAAGCGCTTTTATGTTTGTGGTGGAATGTGGTCGTATTTTTCATGAATGGGTGAGAATTTTTGCTTTTCAGACAAATTTTGCTGGTTATGCAAAGTGTACCGGCTGTCGCGTTGCTCATGGTTGCGGACATTGATGAATTCATGGACCGATCTCGCTTTCATGCCGTGGCGTGATGTTGTGAATATTGGATGACCGTCTTGCGCTGCCGCCTATGTCGTTTTTGAAGTAGTTTTAACGTATTTATCGAGCGTGCGGACGTCCTGCTTTGAAATTTACTATGTCGGCGACTGCAAAGAATAAGTTTCGTGACTATTACGACAGCTTTGGTGATAACGTTGATACATCAGAAAGGCGCTAGGCACGACCCCAGTGCTAAGCCTGAAGTCACTCGAATGCGACAGGAAGCCATTCAGATCATCTCAAGATCCAAACAGCAGGCCTGGAACAAATTCGCCGACAGCCTCTCCGTGAAAACGGATCCTACAAAAATCTGGAGAACTATCCATGCATTGGATGGCCGAAGATCTAAACAAAACCCTGATCTGGCTATGTCTCACAATGGCTCCCTGCTCTGTTCTGATCAGCAGAAGGCAAATGCTTTCACCAAAGAATACGCGAAGGTCAGCTATGTAAAACTTGAAGACACGGACCGGCTATTGGACCTTGAAAACAAACGGAGCTTTCAACAACCATGCAACTGTTCAACAAGTCCGCACTCAATCATGTGCAATCCTTTTACGGAACTGGAACTGGAAGGCGCCACACGTCAACTGCAGCCGAAAAAAGGAGCTGGACCGGATCAGATAACAAATGAAATGCTCAGAAATCTACCCGCTGCTGGCCGAAAATACCTGCTGAACCTGTTCAACGAATCTTGGCGCAGCAAACAGATACCGCGCCGCTGGAAAGAAGCAACCATCATCCCACTGCTGAAGAAAGGCAAACCGGCCAGCGAGATCTCATCGTATCGTCCGGTGAGCCTGACCAGCTGTACAGCGAAACTGATGGAACGAATGGTGCAAGCTCGACTGCAGTTCCACCTAGAACGTACCTGCTGTCTGGATCACCGGCAAGCCGGATTCAGAGGACTAAGAGGAACAGAAGATCAAATTGGAAAAATAATACAGTCTATCGCAGATGGCTTTCAACAGAAACCGCCGGCGAAGCGCACCGTCCTCGCGCTGATCGACTTCACAAAAGCTTTTGACACTGTCCTCCGACCGGCGCTGCTGATGAAGCTCAGAAGAAGCGGAGTGCCTCTCTGCTGTGTGAAGTGGATCCACGAATTCCTATCGGACCGGAAGGGAAGTGTAAGATTCAATGGAAGTAAGGGAAAGTCAAAAATCTTCTGGCAAGGTGTCCCACAAGGGGCAGTGCTTTCGCCAACTCTTTTCATCGTCTACATCAACGATATACTCCAACACCTACCCGAAGATGTCGAGGCAAGTATATATGCAGACGATCTAGCGCTGTGGGCTTCAGATTCGGACATAGAAAAAGCCGAAGCCAGATTACAGCGAGCCCTCCATTCCATAGAAGAATGGTCCAAAAAATGGAGATTGAGCATAAACGTCGGGAAATGCCAATGCTGTATTTTCACCACTCAGAACAGCCAAGCGAAGCATGTCCCGAAGCTGACCCTGCTCAACCAACAGCTGCCGTTTGATCCGAACCCAGTCTTCCTAGGAATCACATTCGACTGGAAACTCAACTTCAACCAACATATAAGGAATCTGAAGACACGATGTATGCCACGATTGGCTATCCTGGGAGCCCTCAGTAGCAGGCACTGGGGACCACCAAAGGAAGACCTCAGGATAATTTATATCACATACATCCGGTCGCTCATTGAATATGCGATGGGCTCCTGGCACCCATCTATACCAGCTTCGTGGAATGAGCAACTGGAGAGGATACAGAATACTGCGGCACGGAAGATAACCGGCTGTCTCAGATCTACTCCGACCGGTCACCTGTTACTGGAATCTGGCCTACCATCAATTAGTCTACGCGCGGAAGAACTCACGGCTGCTGGCTATCAGAAGGCCATCCGGCTGCCACCCAATAATCCTCGGTACACGGCGGCGTCTTACGCTGTACGTCAGCGCCTGAAATCCCAAGACTCGTGGAGACCGCGTGGTGAAAAATATGCCAGTGACCTTGGCCTGTCTAATATTCCAGTCGAACCACTTTCCCTTCCGGCCCTGTTTGGAACCTATATTAGTGACGCTAACGTCACCTTCAGTGACTCTCTGCATAAACAGCTGCCGAGCAAAAAGGATTGCCTACCAGAAGATCTACGGGCCACCACCCTGGAAACTCTCTCCAAACTACCACCTTCGAATCTTACCATCTGGACCGATGGGTCCGTGAGGGACTCGTATAGAAATGGTGGGAGTGCTGCTGTCATCTGCGACGGTGATGGCAAGTTGATCACAGAGCTACGATCACCTGCTGGCCTAATCTGCTCAAGCTTCAGAGCGGAAATGCAAGCTCTGCGGATGGGAATCAAATGGGTGGTCACCCAACAAATCCAAAATAGTGAAATCAGGATATGTACTGACTCGAAATCGGCTATCCAGCAGTTAATGTCCGGCCCCAATAACCAAAAATTGGCTATTACCCTGGAAATCTGGAGCTTTTTCAAAACCCTTAGCGATCTTGGAAATCATCTAACCCTCCAATGGGTACCAAGCCATGTTGGGATCCGAGGAAACGAGCTTGCTGATGTTGCCGCTAACCTGGCTTGCGAAGACCGACAAGACAACTGTGCAACTGATCTCACAACTGCTAGAGCAGCCGTCAAACGACACATTAAAGCGAAGTTCAGTGAAATCTGCAAAAGCGTCGATGTGCAGCGAGTCTACGAAGGAAGCCAACCGGTCAAATCTCACCTGGAAACCTCCCTGAATCGGAGAGAGCGATCGATACTCTCACAATTGCGTTGCAAGGGTCACTCACAGATTCTCCGCAGCTATCGGTATAGGGTTGGCCAGGCAGACTCTCCCATCTGTCTTGATTGTCAATCTGCCGACGATGACCTTGAACACCTCATCCTTCACTGCCCTGCTTTGGGTGGTCCTAGATCTAGATGGCTTGGGGATAAGCCGAACCTGGAGGTCCTATCGAGGGAGCCCGTCTCGGTTATTGGTTTCCTCCGGGATGTGGGCCGGATTCGTCCGTCCCAGTCATATTGAGCCTGCTCAGACGACCCAGGATCAGAAGAAAGAAGAAGATACATCAGAAAGTGATCTTCGCAAGTGATGAGTGTTGCTGTGGTGTTCATTTATTAGATGAGGCTTTGGCTTTTAGAGGTGCTGTACAAGAATTTATGCCGTCGCTCGTTGTGCAAGAAAGAAGTCTCAGTGTAAGTTTATCTGTTTGTGGTTGAGTGGGATATATAAATGCTAAAACAAATACCGCGTACACAAAAACCGTAATACTTTCTGGCGAAGTACTTAACCATATGTTAATTTCAAATATAATGGAAAGTTAGGTGGGAAATGTTTTGGGCAGCTACCGAATTTTGGTACGGGGCGTGTGTGTGAGCCACCGGGGGGGAGCAAGTTTTCCGGCCATTTTTCCTTCGTGAGCCACCAGTTTCGCTTCGTGAGTTACCTACGGGGGGTGAAGTACCTGTCTGGGGGGTGAAGATGCCTTAGCGCACCAGTAGACCCAGACAACCATCCGTCCCCCTGGTGTCCATACTGCGACCCAAACGACGAAGAAGACGTCGAACATCTAATACTGCAGTGCCCAAGACAAACATGGCCCGGGTGACAAACCTAGGCCCCTCACCGACAGTGTGAATTCTGTGGGAGGAGCCAGAAACCGTCTTTCGCGATTCAGTGATTGAGCCAGCAGATGTGGATCATAAGTTTTTGTCAATAAAGAATCTTGCTATTTGGGGTTTCAAATATTTGGTTTTAATTCTGTAGTTTAATTAATCGTTTTACTTTTGTGATAATGTACATGTAGTCAATTACTGATTGACACTGTTTCATTTGTAATATTATGTATAAACAAATGTAGGAGAGTGTAGTTTTAGTTTCGATGTAAACATATTTTTTTAAGAATGTGATTACTGATACAGTCTAAGTCGTGTGGGCGACATTGATGAATTCTAGGGTTAGGCGCCATCGCGCCTACCCTGATTACCAGTAACAAAAATATACGACAGGCGGAGTATGATAGTCGTTCTTCTATTATGGTTGACGGTTGTTGTTGTTGTTGTTGGCGGCACAACGCGTCACGGCACACTCAGAGAGTGCGTCGCGCCAACGCGACCACACCCTTAGGGTTGCTCGACAGGATGTCAAGCGAGGGGGTCGGATCACCCAGTAGGTCCAGTCGTAGGGGAGTTAGCGCGGGGCATTTGAGGAGCCAATGCTGCATCGTCACAGGTTCCTCATTGCAGCGGTGGCATCAGGGGTCTGTCGAGACTAGGGCTTCCGCCTAGACTAGAGGGTCCTTTACCGAGATTGGATGATTTTCTGCCTAGAACACTAGGTTCTCTGCCTTCAGAGGGTTTACTGCTTAAAATAGAGGGTTCTCTACCTAGACTAGAGGGTTCTCTGCTTAGAATAGAGGGTCCTCTACCTAGAATAGAGGGTCCTCTGCTTAGAATAGAGGGTCCGCCACCTAGAATAGAGGGTCTTTTGCTTAGAATAGAGGGTCCTCTACCCACTGTCGGCAACCCGTTGATGTCACCCGACTTGTTAATTTTGTTGTCATAATATACATGTTTTTGGAAATAAAATCTTTAACAGTTGTAGCATTTGAAATATTTTTTATAATGCTGGGTCAAAAAAATTTAAAGTGTATGCTGTTAAAACAGCCTAACCGACAGCCGTATAGTTATACGTTGAAGGCGGGATATTTCAAAACGTCACTTGGGACGATTTCATACGAAGGCGTCATTATGGCTAGCTAACAAACGAAAATCCCTGTCTTGAATCTCGGTTCTGCTACGAAGTTATTTGGACAATGTAAAAATAACTAGATAAATGACGTAAGTAGTGGCTTAGAAGTGCTTTTTGAGAGAATTTCACGATAAAAACAGACGTTAAAGACAGGCTACTGGCGCCGTAAGAAGTGGCTCAGAAGCGGCATAGTTTTTAAAAAGGTTTCTCCAAAGCTGTAAAAAATGGAGCAAAACCACACACGTTAAAAATATAGGCTCATGGCTCAGAAGCGGCATTTTACCACTACTGTCATGTGAACGGTATCACAAAATGCGAATTTATGATAAGCCCGACAGTCAGAAATCAAGCCAACCAAGAAATGTATTTACCAATAATATTCTTCTGGTATCGCCTGAGCAAATCTTCCACTGTTACCCCAAACAGTTCAATATTCTGTGATGTCTAGAATAAAAACAACAAAATATCCATAACAGAACTGGTTGACGTCCGGCTCCTACTGCTCCTTCCCCAACACTCAACTATAACAAAAGCTCTCGACAGTCTTGATATATTTGTGATAAAAATACTCATGGAAATCTCATTTATTATATGTTATTAATTCATACAAAGTTATATGCAGAGCTTGAGGCGGGCACTATACCATTTGAAGATCGATTCATACTAACACACTGTATGCCGGTATGCGACCAAATTGAGAAAAAAATTCGCGACGCATGAGCATAGATTATGACTTGCTTTTTTGTGCCGGCTATAAGTATGACTTGACCATAGCCAGCCTCCATACACCACCCTATTTGTCCGGAATAGTAAGAAATCACGCCACCAGTGAAGCATAAGAAATTGTAAGTGGTATGATCGTTTCGCAATTTTACGGTTACAAATACTGGTCCGTAAGTAGGAATTGAGTCTTGGATCAAAACTGAAGAAGAGTGAGTACATAATGGCAATAACAAAACATACCAACGCAGCCAACTGGCAGCAACATGCTACCAATACCAATGAACGTGACTTTGGTTAAATACACTAGTTATTACTCTTACGTAAACAATATTTTCTGTACCCTTGATAGCATTATTTTGAATTATTATTATTAATCATTAATTTTGAAAGCTGTTCATATTTATTACAAAACTAAGCTATGGTATTACCATTTTAGCTGCGTCAGTCAAATTCGGATGAACTTTGTCCTGCAATGTGGGGCCAGAACTGAGCCCAGCAAGTCTGAAAACGCAACTATTTTTACTACATTTTACTTAGTCTTCATAACTAGTTCGTACCATACCCCCAACTAAAAAATTTTCAGCTGCGTATGTATTCAATATGCATAGTAGTACCGTACGACAAACGTCAAAAATTATAAAAAAGAGCTCGGATTAAGCGTGAAATAAAAACACAGCCAGTCAGATTGATCTATTTCTTTCAACACATTCTGACTTCCAAATGTGTTACCGTTTCGCTCGCTTGCTGGCTTCCTCGATGACCACTCCGAAATTGGCAGCCGGATTCTTCAATGCTTTTATGACTTCCTTCAAATGGCCACCAGCGTACTGAAAATAAGTTCGACCAAAATCTTATTTCTAAATAAACAATCGAAACGAAAAGTGCAGCTTTAAAACTTGATTTGGCTAAGCCTGAAAATACAATTTTTGTAAAACTCAACGTCAAGCCAAAACCTAATGCATTTTGTGTTCCATAGTAATCAACTGAGATTAGTTACCTTAAGCCAAAACTAAAGGATGTTTACACAACCGGTACATAAGGCAATTCCATAATAGACGACAGAGCGCCCAAAGATAATAATAGACCAACGAGTCGATACCGTCACATTCAGTCACTTTCAGTCACATGTCCGTTCAGCCGGCAGAATTACCAACCGTGCCACTAGCTGGTCTCACTCATGTCAATAGTTCTGGCTGAACGAATAAACGGCTGTAAGTTTGAATCAATCCACCAGCAAAATGTATAAAATGCGTAATTACTAATTTTACTATATAATTTAATAGTATGCATGCTTAAAAATCCGATCACTAATGATAAAGCCCAAAAAATTTCATACCTGAATTCCTGTCAGGGAAACGAACAGTCTCAAAATGTCATTGGTTCCTTCGAAAATCCGGAAAATTCGCAGATCTCGCATAACTCTTTCCAAACCAGCTTCCTAAAAATTCTCAATAATTGTTTGGTCGCACCACCAAAACAGTATCAAGCACCAAACAGAATAAAATTTTGAAAAACGATTAACAAATTCCCAAAATCTAGCCTCAATGTCATTGGCAAAAAATATGAACCACCCCCAATTAGTATATCGAGATGGTCAATAAACACAGCCTACCTTCATGTAGCCCATTCCGCCAAGAATTTGTATGGCCTCATCACAAACATACCAGGCCGCCTCCTACAAAAAAAACTACACATTTACTGTGATTGAAAAAAAAAAACGTTTAACTTTAGACTCGGTCTAACACATTTTTTCCGAAACAAATCGTAATAAAAATTTACGTGTATTTCACACGACCACACTGGGTTTAGAGACCAATAGAAACATTAACATCTTTTATTTGAACTCATTGCGAATCCCGCCCATTGCTTTTATGAAATTAATTCATCAGTCATTCGTTCATCAAAGTGGCAAACTGAAGTCACTTCAGCTAGAATCCCCCGAATAAATTGGTTTAGTATGCCAAGGTGATAGCTAGTATTAACATAAATTTTATTTTACAAATAACCTACAAATGCAAACACTAGTATTACACCACATTAAAATGATCTGGGTATTTTTTGGTGAAGTTTAATGAAATCATACTAAAACTTTGATTCTATAACTGACCCCTGAAGCTAGCTAGGCTTCAGTTGACATTTCCTAGTCGCCTTAGGCCGTGTTTACACTGAGCTTTTTTTCAGCTGCTCGAGTAGCTGAAAAAAGCTGCAGCTTTTTTTTCGCCATTTCCGGCTTTTTTTCAGCTGCTCGATCAGCTGCAAAAAAGCCGGAAACGGCGAAAAAAGCTGGAGCAGCTGAAAATAAGCTGGAACTGCAGCGTTGTCATGACAACGGAGCAGCTAGTCTATAGTGACCGCCATGCTTATCCCTTTTTTTCAGCTGCTCCAGCTTTTTTTCCAGCTGCTCGAGCAGCTGAAAAAAAACTGCAGCTTTTTTCAGCTGCTCGAGCAGCTGAAAAAAAACTGCAGCTTTTTTCAGCTGCTCGAGCAGCTGAAAAAAAACTGCAGCTTTTTTCAGCTGCTCGAGCAGCTGAAAAAAAGCTCAGTGTAAACACGGCCTAAGTAGACATTTTCAAAACTAACTGATCCATAAATTTTGCTGATGGCTGCCTCAATTTGGAATTCCTTCTCTCCCTTGTCCATATTAGCACTGATCATATAAGCCATGCTCTAAAACAAACCGTTTCAAGCATCTTTAAAGCAACAAAACGCAAAGATTTCAAATTTCATTAAATAATACTTTCGCAGACGAACGAAATGTCCAAGAGTATACAATAATTTCTAACTGCAACAAAATTCAAAGCTACTGAAAAATATTCATATTCTTGATGAGAATCATCTACCCTTTATACTGACCTAAACCGCATATTATGCAAGTTGCTCACCCATCCCCGCCCCCCGTGGGTTCACCTGAGTATTTTCTAACCGCCCACATAATGATTGTCTAAAAAACACTTCACCTTATTACGCCCATCAGATCAACTGTGTAATCAAGCCAGTGTCAGAGACCCACCTCAGTGATATACTGTCGCATGGCCATGGTGGCAATCTTTTCGCGAACATGCTCGAATTCGCAGAGTTTGCGGCCGAACTGCGTGCGATTATTGGCGTGCTCGACGGCCTTGTTGATGCAGGTGCGCATGGTGCCGGTCATTGCCGCCGCCATGCCGAAGCGACCATTGTTCAAAATGTTCATGGCCACCTTGAAACCCTCGCCTTCCTCTGCAAACACAGCAAACTACTTGGGGTTGGGGTCCATGTCTTTAACGGATTAAAGGGTTAATTTTAATCGGACTAAACGGTTTAAAATTTCAGCTTAAAAATGCCATTCCAAAACCTCCGGATTGAACGGACTTAACTTTTAGCGCGCTGCTTTTTAATCGGACTAAACGGACTTAAATATGCACGCTAATGTTAAGCGTGCATTTTATATCCGTTTCGTCCACTGGTAGTTTTGAAAAGGGCATGGGGTCAGATTAAAATTGAGCCGTTGACCTATTTTAACCTCATTCTTAGCAGCGCTCAGCGGCGTAGCCAAGGGAGGAGGGGAATGGGGGGAAATCCCTACCCCTCCGAAACTTTTCCCTCTGAAATTTTACACAATGGTCCCCTCTTTGGTTTTTAATGACCAGGCCGGAAAAATTTCTGATACGTCTCCAATTAACCAAATTCGGCCTAAAAATAAAAAATTTCTTAATTTTTTCTGGGGGGTTTCTTTCTACTCCCCCCCCCCCTCAGGCCCCTGTAACTAATTGGCATCCAGTTTCTTGCTTTTATCTATCATGAAAATATATACTTGTGTATATGGGTGCATTGTGAACTATTTTATTTATTTGTTAAATACGCTGTTTAGCGAAACGTTTTGGCAGTTTTATCTTAGTAAAAATGACAGATAAACATGACAAATGATTTTTTAGGTTTTGGATTGCTAAAACTTTAAAAATTTTCAAAAATTTCAAAATTAAAATTTTTTAAAAAGTTTCAAA
>JASANF010004000.1:0-23489 GCA_030248245.1 Trissonchulus sp. WLG1_4 | reverse complement strand
TATATATGTATATATAGGCTTTATATGGTGGGTCAGATTTTAATCCAGCTATAGTTACGTACTCCTTGTCCAGCAGACTATATTTGGTCCATATCTTGCACGCAGGACACTGGCTATTGATCCTGCCTATGCCCGCTCAGTCCGCATGTCCTGTATATAAGTTACACACACACGTTAAATTTCCATTTATAAGTTACGTGGTTTCGGACTTTTTTCTTGTTAGCACACTAAAGTGAAATCAGTAATCTTGAATCTAGGTACAATTACAATATGTGTACATTTTTTTGTGTAAATTCAGCACTATGTTGTGTTATAGATAGATGCTCTTCAACTACATTATTTTTTTTGCCTTTTCTGTTATATTTTCGGTTTTAGACAGTCCACAAGAGTTTTTGCTGTACGTATGTTTTTTTATTCTATTCCCCTCCAAATTAAACTGGTGGTTGCACTGGTACCATACTGCTGTAATAGCCAACATGCACCTGTGGACAGCTTAACGCAATAAATTTTAATTGCTATTCCTTGAAAGTTGAAGCACAATATGATGCCATTTTATTTATACTCGGCTGAAAGCTATGTTCGCCTAAGTTACATACTTTTTTAATATTTTAGCAATGGAAAAACTTTACTTAGTGCATCAACGGGTTGTTTGGTGTTTCAGGATTGTTTCGCGCTAGGGGAATTTACTGAGGGTCCCCATGGGCCTATGAGTGACGCATCCATTTGTGTCTCCAAAAATCTCTCATGGATTCTTATGATCCTATTCAAGTGCATGCAACACGATTTTGTTATGCATGTGATATACTGGTATCTCATGCAACAGCCAGTGCGTCTACGGGCTTTTTATCATATGGTTAAGAAGGCGTTGTCAACTGAACCTTTGGTTGCCACGCATAGTTAGCCGCATCTTCGTTTTGGTTTTTTTTCTGCCTACTGTTTGATAAAATAATATAATCTACTGTCTCCCTCTCCGCGCGTATTTATCTGAAGTAAAATTATTTGGTTTTATTTGATTTGATCTTAAAACCATACTGTGATAAACACTACCCGTTATCAAGTGAACCATGGTTAAATTACCCTGTGATATGGCACGCCCCTGCTTGGCTGCGGCGGTCGACATGGGATCGGCAGCAAAACCAGGTCTTCTTGTTCCGATGCGTGAACGTTGCATTACTTAGTGGCCCCCCATAGTCAGGCGCTACACGTTATATACATCATAGTGGCATAATATAGGCTGTATGTACTTGATGTCTTCATGTTACTTCAGGGAGCATATTTTGCGAAAATTAGTTTTTCCCAAATATATACATCTTTGTCACTGTGAGCGAAAACAAAAATTTTTGGGCCCTATTAATATCAGAAGAGTGAGTATACTATACTTGGAATTTTTTCTAGATATGTTGTGTGTAGGCTAAGTAGAGTTAGTAGGTGCGTAAGTGACTTGTCGTTATTGGAAAAACTCTGCTGTTTTTATTATCACATATATACATAGGCTTTATGAATGAAAAGTGAGTGAAAGCTCAATTGGTTTTTTCTTTCAGTAGTTACCTGTGGTTATTTTTCCTAATCAATTGGTTGTGTAAGAAGTCCTAAAGTTTTAAACTTCAAGTTTAAAACTCAGCTTTTTCAGAGACTGGTTCTATTAATATTTTTGGAATGATGCACTATTTTCGTTGTAAGCATAGGTATGAGCGTCGCCCCCTTCCCATTTAAATTAACTGAACTTATTTTATCCTGAGTTATGGCTTTAGTGCGTTTATATATTTCGCCAAACTATTAATCTAAAAGAAATCGGCTGCTTATTTTTAGTCATAACGCTTTTCCTACAGTGTAGTCCCAGTAAAAGATTTTTTTAACCTATATTTGTTCTGAAGGCTTAGTCAGGAGACTACAGTTGACCACTGTTACCTCCCCCTCAGGACACTGCCCTTGAGAAGAATTGTAAATAATGCAGATGAAAAGTGCCCCCCCCTACTTTTGATTAGCCCCCCCCCCCCAAGCCTAAGCGACTTTCAAACCCACTTCAAAGGTGACGTCTTGTCTTTTAATAGTCGTTGCTTTCATATTTCATATTCATTTGGATTTGGAAGCACAGTGCTAGTGTGTTTTCTGATTGATCACTTATCTTCTGTCTAATTTTAGCCTTATCTTACGCTACCACACAACAGCACCGTATTTAATTATCTACTAGAGTCGTCTACTATGTAATGCTTAATTAAACCTGCTTATTACTGTATTATATGCATTGCATCATGGTACTATGGCATATGTTGAACTGTTCTGTAGCACCAGTTTTATGTTTTTATTGCTCTTTCTGTCACTACAGTGTATTGGCTCGTACGTTACACAGGGCCACAAGGTATGTTTCTTCAAGGTGCGTATCTAAAACATGAACTCTTGCTGTTCATTTAGCACACACAGGCACAGTGAATATAGAATTTGTCCAAAGTAAGAATTTAATTGAGTTGGTGTACCACATCGCTTAGGTTAGATAAGCCCCTTGAAGAGTAGAAACTGATATGCCGGTCAAAACGCAGCTACGGGAGACATGAGAGTTTTGGAGTGTATGGCAACGCCGATCTGTTAGCTGTAACTCTAGACACCCCAGTTGAAATGCCAGTATATATAATGGAACGAAATTGATTAGAAAAGAAATCTTAGATGCAAAAATTTTACGACTGCCACTGTCTCTCAAAGCTCAGTAGTCAGTATCTTTAGAACATCCACTCCACATTAACACCCGCAGTTTTAGAGAGTCGAGACACCTTGTTTCGTGGTCCCCCCAAATGTAAAACACTGTCCATCTGTCTTCAAGATTTGGTTTGGAGCTAATTTTGTTGATCTTCAAAAGGAGACGATAAGATCATAAGAAGATTTTTTGAAAAATTAAAGGCTTACGTGTAATTTAGAAGAATCTTGACGTCTAGATTTTGCGTAAATCTTACGATTGATAGCAAGGGTATCAGAATCAGCTAACATTTTGCTAAACTCAAACCAAAAATTAATGTTATTCGGAATTTTTTTATTAGTATATTTGATTTGGTCATTTTCTCCAATAATCAATAGAGTGATAAGACGTATATACAGAAAATTTATTTTTTACCCATTTGGTTTTGCTGTAAAAGTTTGCGAAAATTTACTTAATTGACCTGACAAATTTTCTGTTGCCTGATCTACTCAAATACTTGTTTTTTTGCCTGAAAAATAAAAAAATAATAAATTAAAATAAAAAATTGTTTTTGACTCTGTCGCCGTCAGCACCGTTGACACAGTAACCAGGTGACCCGGCTACAGCTGTGAATTGTGATGACTCACTGATGAGTATTAATTGATTAGTCAGTACTGTTTTTCTGATAAAAAAGTTATTGAAGGACCGGTGATAAATTTTTGAATACCCAGCATTCAGATGATATTTTTGCGCGGCCGCCTCAGCGGCCGTGCATACTAATTTCAGTTAATGCACTGAAACTGAAATTGCATGTAAATCATGCTCAATTTCAGTGCATCACCTAAGCTGCAGCACTTACCTAGTGTATCCAGCAGTCCAGCACACGCGCGCTGTGTGTGTAACGTGTGTGTGTGTGCAGTATGTGTGCTACTGTGTGTACGTCTCTACATAGCGCGGCAGGTTGATTGATTAGTTGAGTATCGATATCCGTAATATTGCTTTGTACTTTTATATGAGCGCGGCAAAATCAAGTTTGATTTTCCACATACATTGGCCAAGGGACAGCGTAAACCTACTGTGCGAAGAGTCACTTCAAAACGACAACAATCACAAACGGAGAGTCAATTTTTATGCCTAAAACTACGAGCTTTTAAATTTTTGCTTTGACGCAGGTTTCAACGACTGTGTAGTCAACTAGTGACTGTGATCGGCGTTGGACCTGGTGATCAGTGGATTGATTCCGAGCGACCTGATTTGTTAATTTTCTATGATTTTTTGAAAGTTACATAGCTATATTCCCTTTTCGTATTCGTAAACCTACAGAGAAACTAGAGTTTAGTTAGAATGTGTAGAACTCAGTTTAGTTATGAAGATGTGCAAAAGACATAAGCGCACGCACTGACTTTTACGCTAGCAGTGTAATGAAAGTCAAAACTAAAGACCTGTTGGGCTGTGCCACAACAGGAAAATTGAATTAAGTTTAGAAGCAAATTGAATGTACATACACCTATGCACGTCAAACGTCGTGTTCCGGATAAATCATGGAGCCTTGAGTTCTCAAGCCATTTTAACAAATGTGATAAAGACTCGATCAAAGTTGAAGCTTTGTATTACATCTGCATCCGAAATTAGAACTAAACTGCTAAAAATAAAATTACTAGGATGCCGCGCTTAATTTTACCGATACGGTAAAATAATACTTGCTGTGGTCATGTGGAAAAATCTACGCTCGTCAACAAAAGTGCTTGTTTCAGAAGTGTTCAGAGCTGTATTTTTTAATTGTGAATATAAATGTCTAAACAATTTTGTGTATCTATTTTCAATTTTGTGCTTTGTTGTTTCAGGTAAATGTGAGCGCACAGAATTATAAAATCAATGATTTGTCCAAGCACATAGAATATCGCGTATCTGTGATCTCGTGGAATGAACACGGACGATCCATTCCATCCAATAATGTCACTTTTCATATTCCTGGTAAGGCACACAATATATTCACCATGTTGTTGACATTTGTTAATAATTTATCAAGCGATTGAGTAATAATGGGTTATTTTTGGACGAAAGTTTATGGGGGTCGGCGATGGAGGGGCGTTTCCCATAGATGGGGAGGAAACCGACCAAAAGGGAAGCGCACCAAAGTCACTATGAGACACATTTTAGGGGAAAAATGGTTTTTGACACCTAATGGAAACTTATGATTACTATAACCACGAACGAACATGAAAAGCACACCATATAGACACGGCTACGTTTACAAGTTGACAGTTGTTAAAACGTCGTTTTGAAAAATTATTGAGCTATAGGATGCACCCTGGCTAAAATAGGGGGGTTCAAAATAACCTGAGCTCTTAACCCTTTCATGCCTGGACGGGCCATATGGCACCAACGTTATGAATACCATAGCTGGGTCTATAAAACTTGGCTAGTTTGTCAAAGGCAGCTAATCCGCGAACCTTTTTTCTACCAATCGTAGATCTCTGTATTTAGCAGCCAAATTTTACTTTTACTGCCATACAACAAAGCCTATGCTTAGTTAAGCAATGTGAAAATTTGACTTTTTTAAATCCCAAAAGTAGTATTTTCTTTATGGCCACATTATGCATGAAAGGGTTAACGATGAGGGAACCGCCCCCCACCCCAGCTATAAATTTGCAAATACATTACAATATTTCCCGAATGTCACGAGGATAGAAGTCACTTTTCCGGCGTGAAAAGGTCTTGTGAGTGTGAATAGTGTGATCGCAGTTTTGTAGATTGAAACTTGCAGCCGGTTTTAATTCAGACTCCGGGCCTGCCAGAGCTCTGGTTTAATAATATCTTATTTTAGACTCCGCTGACAGTGGAATACCTGAAGTGGACGACAGTAAGATTTAGTTTATTTATAAATTTCTAAGCTAATTTTCTTGCATTTTATACGCTTAAAGTGTCATCGTACCGATATTTTCTACGTTTATGTTTATTCTGTAACGACGCTGACCGGCCACACCAGCTAATTTAGATTTGAATGCTATATGCCAGCTCCGTTATTGTAGAACGCACGCACTGTCGACCGTTTTGAAAATTGAGTTGAATATTGTGTCTTGATGTCGCTAAGCACTTGATTAAAACTACCAGAGTCCCTGCCGGTGCATGTTTCTAGTGCATTTTTGTATATTGTTTATAAGTTAGTGAGGTTTTGTAATGCTAGTAAGGAATTTTGCTAACTTACTGAAACAACTTGTCAACAATACGTAGTGAAGTCATATTATGCAAAATTAGTTTTTAAATTTTTTAATTTACATTTTTCAGACAAGCCTGAGGCCCCACACAATGTGCGCATAGCATGGATCCGTGGGGCAGCGGTGAACGTAACCTGGGAGTTTTCCGGGAAGTCCATCACGGGCAAACCCGTGGACGCTGTCAAATACCAAGTCAACCACTATGTGGTCGATGACACAAAAACGGACCCTTCCTCGCATGGCCATCATGGAATGGTCAGCTGATTGATAATTGATTATGTTGATTACAAACTATATTATACTAAAGGACATAAAAATAGAATTACTTTCAAAATGGTCAAGTAGAAATTTGTTTACAGAGTGAAACAGTATCCCGCTGGACGGTGCTTCACAGTCTGAAGCTGTACGAGCAGTACGAAGTGTTCGTCACGGCAATAAATGTCAATGGCAATATCCAGGGCGACTCATCAGAGCTCATCTCATTCGTCCCCGTTGACGGTAGTGTTTGAGTTCATTTGACCGATAAAGTAGCTCTACTAGTCGTATTCCAGGATTAATTTGTGATCGCTATCGCTCCCTGAGGCAATATATGCCACGGCCAACCCTTGTCGAGCGAAAAACCTTTATGGGAAAGGGCATTATAGGGAAACTCAGGTTCACCAATTAACAAGCGTGTTACTGCTTAAGGCCGATTCACACGGTGCGTTTTTGCCGCAGCGATTTTGACGCAAAACGCAAGCCGCAGGGTGTCGCAAGCGAAACGCACCGTCTGAACAAACTTTGCGGCCTTAGTGCGTCTCGCAGGTCACTTTGCTGCGTCTTCACTGTTTCAAAAAATGACAAAGTGCTAAGCAAAAATTGTTCAAACCAACACAAACGACGCATCAAAACGCAATGAAATCGCAGGTCAAATTGCAGTCTGGCGTTTAAAACGCTGCGGCAAATTCAAGACGCAGGCATTCCGCACAAAAAACGCTGCGTCTGTTCAGACATTGCGTTTTGCTTGCGGCAAGCTGCGTTTTGCCGCAGCGGCAAAAACGCTGCGGCAAAATCGCAGTAAAATCGCAGCGTGTGAATCGGCCTTTAGTAATTAGTATTAATTGTCAGCCAAACATAATAATATTATCAGCATTGCATTTCGGTTATCCTTTAGTTCTATTTGCTGTTCAAGTGGAGATGTAGTGTTATCAAGTGACGTTTAGCATATTTCATTCATGACGGCGTGAGTATTTTGTTTTTTTTAAATATTCATGCTCGTCCTATCATTAATTTCTACTATCATTTTTGACGTTTGGATAATAATTAACTTTATTAATGTTTTATTGTAAGCACAAATAAAACATGTACGTCCAGACATTTTTTAGCGTAGTTGCTGTTTTAGAAGAAGAGCAGGCCAAGGTGTACATCAGTCTGCAGCCCGAGATGGCCCCACCCGGGTTTGTGGAGGGGACCTCGGTGACGGTGCACTGCATGGCCGAAGGCGACCCGCCCCCCTCTGTCTTGCTCAAAACCAGGGCCAGCGTATCACCGTTCTTCAGCTCTGCTGCTCTGCTCGGCTCACATTATGAAGTTGTGGTCAGTGTGCGGTGCTTGAAGCAGATTTCTAGAAATAGCTTGGTAGAATAAACATTAATCATGGTCACATTTTCTAAAATTCGCTGGGGAAGAAGTTAGGTTGAATTAGCTTTTAATTAATATTCAAGACTTTTTAATTAAACACTTTAAAGCTTTAAGGTGATGAGACATCATCATATTAAGTAGTATAAGCTCCAATAAGTATGTACACAATTGTTGCTGTAAATACTCGTTTCTGTGACTTTTTGTGGCATACGAATGTGTTATCTATTATCCTCATGTTTGACACGATATTATTTAACATCTGTGGTTATCATGCCAGATTGCTAGTCATGCGTTGAACTTTTGATATATCGGGCTAACAACGCTGAAAACGCTTATGGACATAAAAACTACGAGCGTATGAACAAGCCAAGTTATTTAAAATTTGCACATTTTTTAGAACACACAAAAAGTTCTCCTAGTTTGCATAATATTTCAGAACAGCAGCAATGAACAAGCCAAGTTATTTAAAATTTGCACATTTTTTAGAACACACAAAAAGTTCTCCTAGTTTGCATAATATTTCAGAACAGCAGCAAAGGCGAAGTGTCTTATAAGATCGCTAACATATCCCGATTTCAACACCACCAGCCGTTTGTTTGTGTGGCCGACCTGAACGGACAATTTCCGGAAACGAACATTAATCTGCTTGTTCAATGTAACGTCTTAATTTCATTTTTGAATTAAATTTTTAGTCGAATATTGATTTTCGTTGAAGTTCAATAAAGATTAATTTTTGAGCCAGTTCCTACTGGCTGCTAGCTATTACGAATTTGTCCTTGGTTTGCAAATTGCAAGTCCATGCGACTTTTGACTAAACTAAAATGTAGAACTCTGAGACAAAATAAAAACATGTGATTTAATAAAAAAGAACACGTTTCATCCACCAAGAGTACAGGGTCAGTACAGTAGCTGCTAAAATGATGCCAGCTTTTTTGTCCCGCAGTATTCAACACTTTCTTGGTCATACTTTAGTTCTACTTGTTAATTTCAGTCGTGCCCGTGATCACGTCGAGCACCCCCAAGGAGTACGTGCTGGTGGGGGACGCTGGTCTGCTGACGTGTGCCGTGCGCGCCTACCCCAAGCCGGCCATCCACTGGGCCAAGACCAAGGGCGTGGGCACCGGGGAGTCCGTCAATGTCAGCAGCATTGATCGCAGTAGATTCATCACCACCACCGTTGAGACCAATATTGCCGCTGGCATCTATAGCTCCGATCTCATGGTATGGGCAGCCAACAAGCTATTTATTTAGATTGTTTTATTCTGTGTATAACGCGTGTAAAGCCCGGTTCATAGTTGTCCGTAAGGGCTGTCGGCTGTCCGTGTCCGAGTCCGTGTCCGTGTCCGTAAGAGTAGTTTAATTCATACTTGTCCGGATATCCGTAACAAGTTGTCCGAGAGTGTCCGTAAAGGCTGTCCGGATGTCCGGAAGACAAGTTGAATTCAGTTCAACTTTTGTCCGTGTCCGTAAGCAACCAGCCAATCAAATGAAAGCTTTATTAGTCACGTGGGTTTACGTACACATAAAATTCCTCCGCCCATTGCAAAATTTTATTAAATTGTTCGTAATATGAGCTCAGTAGCTGCATTTTAGTGTGCTAAGAACGTTTTTATTGATTTTTTGAAGGTTGCATTCTCACGGGCTTGGTACGCTGCAGAATGTATAAGCGTTATTTTATGTGCATACGTACTGTTTGTAGAGTGTCCGTAGCAGTATGAATTAATACTGCTGACGGACACGGACACGGACAAATGTTACGGATAACCTTCCGGACACGGACACGTACTCGGACACGGACAAATACGGACAGTTCCGCACTACTATGAACCAGGCTTTTGGGTGAGTTGATGTGTAAATTAGAGCTTTTTCGATAGTTTTGATTTGATTTGGGTCCGAATTGTTGACACTATACGCGGGATAATAAATTTCGTTCTAGATTATGTTACATTGTACCGTCTTTGTTATATTTAGATCTTGAACTCGTCCCTGTCTGACAATGGCGAGTATCACTGCACTGCGTGTAATGCCATGGGCTGCAATTCCACTCATTTGGAATTCGCTGGTAAAAACTTTTACTGCGTAGTTAACTTCTTAGCTTCAGTTACATCTTGCGTACTCGTTCAATACAGTAATAATAATGCAGTATTATAATGCATATTATGCAGTGTATTTTTGTACTTCTTCTGTACTTTTCTACTTCCGTATTATGATGTCAGCTGCACAAATTTGAAGATTTTTGGTAAAATATTTAAAAGTGGACATTTTTGTTTTTTATCACGCTACATTGACTTACGATTATTTCATATATTTTGTCCGTCTGCATTTTGTCCCTTAAGCACAATTTTCTCAGTGACTGCAATGCAAAACTGAGTATATCCAGAGGCAGAATTCTTGTGTGTTAGCTAAACGAAGAGGCGCAAAAAATTGTGCAATGCAAAATATTATGACAGCATTTACAAAAGTGTGTCTTCACTGGATTACAGACAATGTTCTCTCGACCACGGACAAGTATGAATTACTAAGTGTTGAATTATGTATGTATGACAAGTATGAATTAATAAGTAATAATTAATAGTAAGGTTTAATGTCATTACTTTACCATGGAATTATATCTTTCATATTTCAGTTGACAGCTATCCGAGCCCTCGCAGTCCGGATGCCATGCTTCGTAAGTCTCTGCTGCTGTTGTCAGTAATGCTGACATAGTGACATCAGATTTTTTAATTTTTTTTGCACTACAACTACTTCTGTCTTAAACCATATTGTGTGAATCTTGTCCCGGGTAGTCTCCAAGTCGTAACCGATTGTTACGGCGTTGGACTGCCAATCCGAAAGTTGGTAGTTTGAATCTCACCCACTTGTTTTTAGTTACTTTTGATCGCTTGGTTTTACATCAAACACACTTATTTTAGGGTTTGAACTTTGAATAAATTTAGACTATTGTTCTAAATAAGAATTCTCAAAAATCTTAAACAATTTTACTTTTTTTTCATTGGATTGGTCGGTTTTGCAGAGTGCTGTCAGAGAGAGGGTGTCCGTCCCGAGTGCCAGTCAGCCTGCACATTTGATATCGATATCACTGTTTATGAAAACAACACTGATTGTTTGAGAGAGTTCTCCAAGCTTCTGACCTGCTCAAAAGGTATTGACTGATTAGTTAAGTCAAATTTTGTCTGAAAGTCAGACAATAGAATCAGGTACAAAGTTTGTGCAAAAAGTTTTTCCAACTTTTGATGACTGAATAAATGACAGATCTTTTCTCAAAGCTTCTGCGTTCACAGTGCTCAATGGAATCGAACCTTTTTTCAGCTGAATATTAACTATATCAGTACCCCTTTATGGTGGGAAAAATTCAATCCAATGTTTTCTAACATGCACAACAATCCTGTTTTTGCTGAAGCTTTGTAACTATCATCAATTTAGCATCCATCTGCAGTTATATCTTTCAAGTCTATTCATACTTACAGCCGTATGCCCGTTCAGCTGTCGGCAAAATGACGAAAAAATTGTGCCACTATTATTACATTATCTATTATTCTTATTACCTAGCTGTTGTCATGAATGATTTTAATGGCGTGATTGTTTTCATAATCTGTCAGGCCTACTGAACGGACATACGGCTGGAAGTATGAATGTAACCTTATTTCGCTTGGTCATGATTTCAGACGGCCACGACCATCGCGAGTGTTGTCGCGACCTCGGCGTGGACGACCAATGCCTGCCCTACTGCAACGGACGGGAGGACAGCACTGGCGCCACCCCGCCCCACCTCTATCCCTTCTGTGCTGACCACACACGGTCCATACTGTCTTGTTTGGAACGGAAGCACCGTAGGTTCAGAGTTCAAATCGTTTACATTATTTTTTGTTTAGTTTAGAGTAAATTATACAACACTGTAAGATGTATAAACAGCGCAGTGCTATGTATAAATAGTAAATGTTTTGAAAGTAAAGATTATAATAAATTTTATATACTTTCTGTACTATATACGTGCTTTTTGGCCGTTTCATGTTGACTAAATTTTAATATGGTTCAAAATTTTGTTCAGTAAAGGGATCTTTGTCGTTTTAGAGAACATCCCCGGAGTGCCCCAGAATCCGAGGGGTCAAGTGGTGGGCAAGGGTGTGGTGGAACTAACCTGGGACCCCCCGACCCAGAACCAAAACACCGTGCAACGATACGTCGTCTTCTACAAGCCTGAGAGCAAACAAGAATGGGAACGGGTATGAATTTGGTTCAGACTAAAACAGTGAAACTCTGATACTGATTTAGCAGCTAGAAACTGTAGCTGAGTGTTTTAATGGGTAGTTTTGTTTTGCATGGAATTAAAAATAAGCTCATGTTGATTTGACAATAATATTTTTCAAGTTTGTCATCACAATGTCACATAATATGTAATCATTAACAATTCTTTTGCGATTAGATGGTCAAAAGTATTGTTAAAGTTATTCGTCAAAGTTGATGCCCTTGAGCACCACCTTGACAGAGGAAAGCGTAAGCTTTTATGCTGATACAATAATACCTATGGGTAATGTTAGGCTATTCTTATCCAATTGTAAAGTAAGGCTAAAGTTAATTCTGCTGGTCAAGGTAAAGTTAAAAAAACAAGGGTAACGTGGCCCGACGAGGTCAGCTGTAAAACCAGTTAAAGCACGTTATGGACTCGAATCGGAACGATAACCCTCAAGGTTCTTGACTTTAGTCATTGTCTCTGAGCGTACCACATTACCCTTACCTTCACCAGTAGGTAAGAATAGCTTAATTTTACCAATTGGTTATTTGGGAATACGGCCCCTAATAGCACACACAGTACCGTATGTGAAATATTGCAGGTGCACACGGACAAGGACAAGACGTTTGTGCGCATCGAGGGCCTGAACCCGCAGGAGCAGTATCGCTTCACAGTGCTGGCCTCCAGTCACCACGGGTTCTCCAGCTTCACGCCAGTCATCTCGCTGGACAACGCCCTGGCGCCAGACCACCAGACCAATGTGGACACCGACGCCAAGCCTGGGGAGGCCTCTGCTGCTGCCGGAGGTGATCACACAAACAATTTTGACCCGATGGGTTCAGTTTGTCCGCGTGTGTTTGCGCTAAATTCGTGACTGCGCAATGATTTTTCAGACTCCTTCGCACTTGCAGTGCTTGCAAGTAGCTTGACTTATACAGACCGAAAAAAATGAAAAATATGTTTTTGTAGTATAACTATAGTCTTGGGTTGCTGATGCTTCATTTGCGCCCATTTGCCCGTCCGAGCATAGCGCAGCACGCCGGCAGGCCTGTCATGGCCGTGGGTGTAGATCCTAAGAACCAGGGGCGTAGCCAGGGGGGGGGGATGGGGGGAATTCCCCCCCCGAAATTTTTTCCGATTGAAATTTTACACAAGGGTCCCCCCTTTGGTTTTTATGGTCCGGCCGGAAAAAATTTCTGATACGTCTCCAATTGACCAAATTTGGCCTAAAAATCAAAAATTTCCTCAATTTTTTTCTGGGGGCTGCCGCCCCCAGACCCCCGCAACATTGTGGTTCACTGTTTCTTGCTTTTGTGTTCCATTAAAGCGTGTCCACGTGTATATGCGTGCATTGTGCACTATTCATTTGCTCAATACACTGTTAAATGTATCTTTTTAGCTGTTTTATCGCAGTTAAAATGACATTTAAAAAGTAGTAAATTTGCGGCTCGTAATGTCATAAATCTTCTCAAAGGTTTCAAATTTGCTAACTTGTGGACTCTTGTCGGTCCAGCAGTTTCGTAATTTTTGGTGTTTTGAGCTAAAATTTTACGTTCGATGCCGCTCTGGTCAAAAAATTAGCGTTGTTTTTGAACGAAATACGCTAATAAGTGTCGTTTTTTGCGTTAAAATTGCACTTACGTGCATTTTAACATATTTCAAAAAATCGAAAAGTCATTCCCCCCCCCGAAATTTTTTCCTGGCTACGCCACTGCTAAGTACCACTAGAATATGTGGCCACCGGACGCCACTATGTGAACCACTAGAATAAGGGTCGCGACGGGAAGGCCCTCCCGAGCGCACACGTTGCACCGGCGACCGGCACCGTCCAATCGAGGACCTATGGGGACCCCAAGCAGGGTCGGACTGTTAAGCGGGTGCTATACTTCGTAAAGCCTAGCTTTACTTTGACGCGTGCAAAGGGAAGCCAAGCTTTGTGTTGCAGCGCTTTGAAACAAAGCGATGGTTGCTTTGAATTTGAAGTTTCAAAGCAAAGCTTTGCTTAGCTTTGAAGCGATGTACCGCTGCAAAGCAAAGCCAAGCGTCAACGCCAAGCAGAGCGTTGGAAATTCAAATATTGCTATACGTTGGCGCGCGAAAGTATCTGCTCTTTATTTAAAACTGAAGCAATCTCAACGGAAACCGATACCGTTTGTTTGTATGTTAACCAGTCAACGAAGCGCGAAGGTAGTATCATGACGTCGTTCAAGATTTACGCCGCGAAACCCTGAGTTTTTGTGTTTAAAAAGCCTAAAAAAATAAAAACTAATTGTAAAAAATGCTACTAAAAGCATTTAAACGACTTAAAATACTTGAAAACATTAAAAAATGCACATAAAAGGTAAGAAAAGTAAAAAACCTGTACATTGCTGTGTTTAAATAAAAACTGAAGCGCTTCAAAGCGCGGCAAAGTAGAACCAATTTTTACTTGCCGAGCTTTGATGCGCGTTGAAAAAAATCAACGCTCGGCTTTGAAAACCGTGGGAACATTTTTCAAAGCTAGCCGACGCTTCAAAACGAAGCGAAGCTTAGCTTTGAAGCAATGCAAAGCTAAGCTTTGGCACGCTTCAAAGCGCTTCAAAGCAGTCCAAAGCTTTCAAAAGCGCGCTTTGGAATTTTTTAAAGCGCTTTGGAATTTTAGCGAAGTATAGCAGGGGTGATTATAATACTATACACTATACTAAGAGCGGCGGCTGATTCCAAGCCAGAGCTTAGGTTATAGTATGTGGTTATACTATAATAGTCCGATATTCACGCTTTTGCTGCAACGTTGTTGAAAACGAGCTGTATCAATTTTTTATTTTTCGGCAACAGTACCCCTCCCCCCCCTCAGTTAAGTACTTCGTCTTCAGTTGAGGGGTGTACCCCCCTCATTTCAAGACACTGACAAGGACTGAGCGTCGATGTGCTGAACTAAGGGGGCGGATCCCCCCTCAACTGAAGACAGGGTACTGAACTGAGGTGAGGGTAGCGCAAGGTCTTCCTCAGTGTCTTGAAATGAGGGGGGGGGCGGTACCCCCCCCCCCTCAACTGAAGACGGGGTACTGAACTGTGGGGGGGGGTAACCCCCCTCAGTTGAGTACGAGGTATCAAACTGAGGAGGGGGTACCCCCCCTCAGTTGCGTATGGATTTTCAGTTGAGGGGGGGTGCCCCCCCCTCAAAACCGTACATAAACGGGCTATTTTGCGCTCCGCATTGGACGCACGCCAAAAAGCATAATAGGAAGAGTGTCATACTCTTCCTATTATGTATATACTCTTGGTAATATTGACCTTTATTAACGTATTTTGTAGAAGACACGCGGACATCATCGGGCGGGAGCGGTGCTAAACAAGCCGGCGTGGTGGTGGTGATTCTGGTGGTAGTGGTGCTGGTGATCGCTGGGGCTGTGATCTGGCGCAAACGACGGCCCGGGGACTACCCCATTCCCTGGATGCGCCCTCGGCTGCAGTCGCTGTTTGGCAGACTCAATACGGGCACTGGACGGCGCAGTAGCTCACCCAACCATGAAGGGGTCTCTTTTGAGAATCCTGCCTACGGGGATGGACAGGTTGGGCTTTTTCATAATTACTCAGGTCCGCGTCCCTATTCTTGAACCTATTGGTTTGTCATTATGTAAAAAGCAGGAAAACTACCATTGCCAAATAAGCACATTTGCGCATGAAGGCAGTTTAGGAGATTTCCAGGCAGTATACAAAACATTAGGCGGAACGCTTGCATCAATTTTTCACAGCGGCTAACCCAAATTCGTCCTTGTCCTTGTCGCTGTGTCCTTAAGGGCAATTATGAACCGGGCTTAAAAGGGACTAATAGAGCTACTGTGTTTTCTAGGGTTCAAGGCATTTTCAGCCGCATGTGTGGCGTTGCCAATACGAGAGATTTTTTCTGTCAGACGTAATTTACCCATTCAAAGATGATCTGAATAGGCCAGGTATTTTAAAGACAACAAACTGCCAAGTTGATCAGTTTGATTTATTTCAGATTCGTGGTCTGCCGGGCAGCGATTCTGGCGGGGACCAACGAAATGGCGAGAACGGGGATTGGTCGACAGCCAAGCTGGAGAGTCCCGTGGAAGAGTCTGAGACGCGACAGAAGGGCATGAAATACGCACAGCTCACATGATCAGGCCCAGAGGACCAATCACAGACCAATCGGGTGTTCAACATTGCTTTGCCAGTTTTACTACTGTCTGCTATAAAGAGTACAGCATAGTGTCTCACTCTATTGTAGAATATCAAATTGTAAATTGTAAAAAGTGTAGCGACGTGCAGCAGGCTATATTGCTACCGACTGAACAGCCTAATTAATTAGTAGTGTATTTAAGCCCAAGGCGTTTTTCTTTATAATATTAATTGTTTATTTCAGTTCAAGTCTCGTGCTGCTAGGAATTTTTTAATTTGTTCATTGTCTCATTTTGTATTTTTGTATTATCTGTTTTGATAACGCTCGCGGTAACTAAATTCATTGCTGCTGTTTTGAAATGGTTTTAGCAATATTGTAACGGTAGTATTTTTATGAAAGGTTAGCTTAGAACTATCTTATCTGCATACTATTTTTAAAAGTAAGCTAAACAGCATTAGCTATCCAAAGTTTATTTTTAAGGTATACTGGATTTGCACAAAACTTGAAGCTTATTTTTTAAGATATATATGTTTATTCAAGCCGCCCATTTTTTTCTCAAAAACCTGCAAATAAGTTTTATTTTTATGTCTTATAATGCTTGAGTTTTTTCTGGAGTTTGTTCATGACAGCTGTTGTGCTATTTGTGGTGTTGGTCGTCAATGGTGCTGTACAAACAGTGCAAATTGTATCAGTTGAGGTAATGACGTTATGACTAACGAGTTACGACCAAGAATATTGTGAGTAGTTGACTCTTGCCGAGTCAACAGGTGCCATAACAAGAGTATTATTATCTAATTTTAGATTAGGAAAGTGATTAGGAAAATAGGAAAGGCAAGGATCGGAAAGCGCTAAGTAAATCAATTCTGCCGCTAGGTCTACGTAATGAGAAGTCATGTTATTCGCTGATTTTATTTTTATCTACAAAATCAGCCAATGTTTCTCAACTAGCAGTGTACTGTTCTGAACGTGACGATGTATGTGTACAACGAAATTGGCCATTTTAGTCGGTGTTTTGTAATCTTATAAAAGCGTGAACTTGTTTTTATTTGTCTTTTAGTGTTTTATTATGTCGTTTTGTTATTTAATGTGTGTGACACATAGACGTGCTGATAAGAAATAAGAAGATTGAACTAGAAAATAAATGTACATTTTTTTCGCATGCCATTTATTATCGTAACTTCGCTCATATAGCTTTGGTGACGAAAATTGAATTGAATTAAATTATACGTCAAGTTTTCTTTCGATCGTTTACACTTGCAGATACAGACGGTAGATTTATGCTGTATGTATGTAGATAACAGTGATCTATATTTTTTTGCGCGAAATCCATGTTTTTTTTCTGTTTATCCAACTCTGAGTGACGTAAATGGAGCTAGACTGATGACTAATATGACTTTGATGATTTCGTGCAAGTATATACAGCACTGGAAGCGTGAATGTTCCATAATATGCCCCATAATGTTTGACTGCATTGACAGACACCTTTGACGTGTTCTGTGTGATGTTAATGCTCTGTGATATTATTCTGATGTTGCGTAATAATCATGATATCTCTTGCAGTTGCAGCTAGACTGTTTTGTACTATTTTTAATATTTTTTGTATGGTTTCTTAATAATAATTTGTGGTTTTTAGTATATATTCGGAGAACTGTTCGAAAAGCAAAGTTTTATTTTCATGATTCAGACTTCGTTTGGATGTAACGAAAATCGAGATTTGTATTGTAGGCTAAGATTTTATTTAACATACGAATTTAGATTTGTTTTGTATTTTGTTGTTCACCGTTTTGCACCATCATTTTGTATATAAGCATCCACAGTGTTTTTTTTATTTGCACCAGTTTTACGTGTATCGTGTATGACTTAAGTTATTATTGAAATCGGTATAGGGTTGGTTGTGTAGTAGTTTGTGTCGTAGAGAAACTTGCGTAATGAAATAATGTGCTCATTATGATATGATGGTCAGAATGAATTAATAAAATCGATCGTTCTTGAGAATGTTGGTGAGCACATCAAAAATTAGGGATAGATACAAATATTGCACAATAGTGCACATATAATTATATTGGTTTATGTACATTTTCGTACTGTTGACATTGACAACGACAAACGGTATGAGCAGTTGATTACGTTTCTATTAAAAGTACTGACCATACTAATACGCCTATGTTACCCTATTTATGTGCCAAATGCCAAGTAGTTTTCATTTGGTTTGCGACAACTCACTCCGAAACTGCGATTTCTAAACTACCAGAAAGAAGCATATAACCATGGAAAAATTTAGTTAAAGGGGTAGGTAGTTGCGTTTTTAGGTGTTTGTTTGGAAAGCTATAACTTAGCATTTATAGATTTAAATTACAAGCGGTCTTTAGCATTTATAAATTTAAATTACAAGCGGTCTTTTTTGCGTTGAGTAGAACAATATCCTACTTAAATATATGCCATATGTATCGAAACTTTACCTGCGATTTTGTGCCTTAGTACAAGCGGCTAAAGAAAGGTCCTTTCCAGAATGTAAGGATTTTTGACGAAAAGTTTGCGCCCCTGCTCTAAATGCGCCGATTACCTGTTGGGGCTGAAGGTTGGTAAGGTTTTTGCATGTTTAAAATCCCCAGGCATCTCCCCCACTTTTTAATAACTAGTCAATTTACTGAGATTATGATTGAGCGCCGGCCCGGCTACACTGCGGCCCGCAGCCCGCCACCGGCACGGCGCCGTGTGGCAGCGGGCCGCAGCCATTGTCACCGGGCCGGCCTGGGCCCTCCATTAGCCCGCGCCCCGCCACTTGCCCGGGGGCCGCGTGGCAGCGGGGCGGCCCGATGCCACGCGGCGCCGGGCCAGTGGCGGGCCGCAGTGCAGCCGGGCCGGCCGTCTGAGCGTCGGCGCGGGGCCGGCCCGGCCCGGCCCTCTAGTAATTAAAGCCCTTTAAAAATGTCAACAGGCGAAATTTCGAAAAAGTGAGACATGCCTGGGGATTTTGACCTTTACATTAGTGTCCAAAATTTTTCAGGTATCATTAGTAACTTGAATTCTGTGGGCGCAAACTTTACATAAAACTCACAAAAACGCAAGCACCACCGAAGTCGCCAAAACGTTATCGCCACATCGTTGATAATAAGTAGCATAACCACAAACGCATAAAAATTTTATTTTTTTTTAATTACAACAAGTGTTTTAACTTAAATCTAGAGTAGGTACCTAACCAAGTCAAGTGATCACAATATGATCATGTTTTAACATGTGATTAATACACAAAACTTTTAATTTTTCATCACTATGTTCCATTTAATGCAAAAATACGGTTTTAGACTAACAAACACACCTTTTGTGAATGCCAGCCTATATATATGAACAGAAAACATACACAAAAACAAGCGAAATCAAACAAGTCACAGTTATTTGATACCGCAGCAATACACTGGCAAACGTATCACAAATACATAATAAAAATACTGTACAAACTTGCATAAAAAAATAAGAAGCTATTACTGTTTACGAAATAATACGAAAATCGAACGCCCGCAAAAAGACGATTCTTGGTCCAAAAAATAAAAAAAAACCAAAAAATATATTAAAAAATAATTCGGATCAAAAAGTACAATTTTTAGCAGGATATGTGATGATAAGGTAATGAGAACGTCTCCTATCGAAATTATTCGCAAGCTCTCTTCAAACTGAGAAAATAATCGGAAAATATTTACAATGTCACAATAATACCTATAAGTTGTATTTCAACGAATGCGCATCGTAGATTTAGCTATAAACTATCCTCATCGTTTCCCAACTAAGTTTTTAGGGCCATATTGAATGAATGCGACGAAATACATTCAATACAGGCTATATAATTCATTTGGGTATCAAGTGGGTGATCAGAAAAGAATAAGAATATGCCTAACCCCTAAGCCTGAAGCCGCATATAAAGGAAAATAAGGCAAACCACAGTCATAAGTCTTAACTGGCAAATAAATATATAACAGGTACAAAAGATCTGCCGATCACCCACTTTAAGAATTCCGTTCAGCTCACAATTTAGGGCTACGTTAAGGCGATAAATTGAGTATACTTCATGCACTGAAAATTCTGTAAACCATGGTTGAAAAACAGCGACAAGAGATCAAACCTAGGTCATGTTGCTCAACTTTACGAATGGATTTCACAAAGATGGTTTTACTAGACCATGGTTTTACGCACGTTTTAATTTCAGCAGAACAGAGACTTGCTGTGCTGCATTTTGAAATTTCAACTGCGCTACAACCACGGTTTAAGAATATCATCCGTAACGAATCAGTCAATATTTTGTAATGAAATTATGGGCAAATCAAATGCAAAACGACGTAAAAGCATGGATTAGTAACACCGTCTTTGCGAAATTCACCCTATTAAGTTCATAATGGTGATTCATAATGAATTCATAACGAATCACCTGAATTTGCACTTGATTGTTGTTGAGTAACAGGACTCTGGGGGGAGGGGTTGTTTGCTGCAATTTTGACGAGCACATCAAACAAGGTACAGTTCAATTTCTACCACAAATAATATCAGTAGATAATATGAACGTCTACGTCAATATTAAAGCAAAAGCGACAGCACAAACAAACATATCAGTCTTACTCGTGAAAAAAGTGAGAATCCTATTTTTCGTTTCCATTTTTCCACACAAAAAACCTACCCCAAACAAATTCTGGTCTTTTCCGCCCGGCCAACCAAGGCAGAATTTGTGACTCACTGAAATCAATTTACATTGCAAATTTTGAGGTGGAAGCTTTATTTGTTTTTTAAATTAGAATTTTGACATTAGTTTACAACTACAATATACCGAAGAAAATACGCTTGTCAATTAATACCATTAATAATACAGTAAAACAATCACATTAGAACAGTTTGGCAAGTTCATCACAAAATATTCGTTAATTAATATGGCCCTAACACAGGAAGCTGACTAGACCAGATTCATACACATTAAACATTTCTACAGCAGTAGCGTACAGTGACATATTCCTTTAGCAGCTAGCAAAATTTAGCATTACATATAATTAGTTACTCTTACTCACTCACTTCATTAAAGTCATCAATTTTTGCGAAATATGAAGGTCGACTACGAAAAAGACACTTTTTTGTCATAGTAGTTCAGAAATGTAGAAATTGGTTTAAAATACAGCCGCTGACGTAAATTAACTTTTAAACAGACCATTTCTAAAACAGACTTTTCAAATAATGAGCTTCAATCAGATCAACAATCAGATTCAATCCAATGCATAAATAAAATGGCTTTGGCTAGGTTTGAATTTTACATTAAGGCTTGAACGAATTGTCATATCAGCAGAGAAGATGACTTTCTCGACCATCTTTCTCTGTCGAATCACTCTTGAGCATGTACGCTCTGAAAAAAATGAAAAGCTAATGGAAACAATGGGTGGATTTCACCACGGTGGTTTTTTAAAGACCATGGTTTTACGTACGTGTGCATATGATTTGCACATATTTTCATTACGAAATATAGTATGATTCGTTACGAATTTCGTAGATTTTCTAAAACCATGGTTTTTGCTCAGTTGAAATTTCGGCAGAACAAAAACCTGCTATGCTGCAGGTTTGAAATTTCAACTGAGCAAAAACCATGGTTTTAGAAAATCCACGAAATTTATAACGAATCAGGCGATATTTTGTAATGAAAATATGTGCAAATCATATAAAAACGTACGTAAAGCCATGGTTTTTAAAAACCACCGTGGTGAAATCCACCCAATGGGTTTTATTATTATTTCATAGTAATTTTAGAATAACCCACCAACAGACAGGAATGAGCCACTTAATTCGACGCACACGCCATAATTTTTTGTTCTCATTGCTCACCCTACAGTTGGTTATGGCTAAAGGCCTATTCACACGAAGGCGCATTTTGCTACGCGGCGCCATGGAGCATGAGCGGGCGCATTTTATACTTAGAAGTTTAACACACGCACACTGCTTGCTGCATTGTGCGATATAATGCAAGCAGGGGCCTGTTGCTCAACTTTACAAGTCTTACAATTGTAACAATTGTAAGTGCAAAATCAGGTGATTCGTTACGAATTCGTCATATAAATTCATTACGAATCACCTGATTTTGCACATACAATTGTTACAATTGTAAGCTTTAAGTTGGGCACAGGCCCCAGGCAGTGTGAACATTCTAATTATAGAATGCGCGCGCTAACGCACCCGCTCGTGCTCCATGGCGTACGCAAGGTAATGCGCCCGCTCATGCGCCGTCATTTGAGATGGCCTTAAGGGTCAGTCACCCAAAGTTTAGAAAATGGGAGTGACCACAGAATGGAATTTAACTGAATTAAGCGAATATAAAATGACTGTTGCATGGTTTTGAGGGCGCATTACTGGGAGCCCACCAGAAACCCACTACTTTTGCTTTTTTTGATTGTTTTTTTACGGTCCACACCGGACCACCTCCCAGACTGTTTCTATAAAGAAATTAAATTTTACGCAGTATATACACTACCAACGACAGGTCGACGGTCAACCCTTCAACATGCAAATTGTTTTCGCTTAATTATAAAAATAAATAAATAAAAATAAAATATCTGAATCATGAAATAAAATTATTATAAAAATGCCCTTCACAGAAGGGCAGCAATGTTAGTAGAATAGGAAAGCGGAAAAATGCTAATATGCTTGTTAAACACCCGGGACAAGTTTTGCCGCCGAATAGGAAAACGCAGCTTGCTAAATGAAGCGGACAAGAGTTGTGTCAGAAAAGGAAAACGCAGCTTTTTAAATGAAACGGACAAGACTTGCGTCAGAATAGCAATCGCCCTGCGACACGTCAGTGCTTTCTGCACCCAATTCGCGCGAATAACTAGGAAAAGCATTTTTGACGCTTACTATCACATATTCACATGTCAGGACTTGTAGTGTAAAGTAGATATACAGTTACTTAATTTAAATTTCCTCACATATTACATACATATCTATTTTTGTAAAAACCTTCCCCCCAGGAGGTGACGAATGAAAAGCAGGAAGTACGTATTAATCTACAAAAAAAGGTTTCGTCTCAGACACACGCTCACCCAGAAGCGGGGGTTTTTGAGAGAGGTTTCGCAGTCGAAAAAATCGACTTTCTCCGATCGGGCTCAAATTTTGTCCAAACATTGTATCACATAACTTATTAAGCTATGCAAAGTTTTAGCTCCCGAAACTGATCCTGGCGGGAAATACGACCTTTCAAAAATTGACATTTTGAGTGAAAAATCGATGTCTGAGTTAACTTTTTTAATTCTTTATAAAAATTTATCCAAGCAGGTTTGGATAATGAAAAGATTGTCCTAGGTGTAAAATAAGCTGAAAAATTCAAATCTGAAGTTATTTTTGCTGTAGACTGCAAAAAATGCAAAGATTTTGGCCATTATTTCAAAAAATGCTATTTTCGCTAAAACACATTTTGCCCCCAAACTATACCCGGAACCCCCACTTCCGTAAATGTTAAAACGGAATCTAAGACGTTTTTATAAGCTCTAAAACATATCAAAAAATTAGCAAAATCGAATAATCCTCCGGGGGTCAAAAATGTCAAAAACTGAAATTTTGCATGTACTGGCTGGTGACTACTTCTGAATTAAAAGTCCTATATGGACAGTA